>ML791246.1:551412-586037 GCA_009831015.1 Picea engelmannii
GACATCAAATCCAAGCTCAATCTGCGTGGGGAGGCTGGTCAAAGACCTAATTGTGCCCTAAAGAGCCTCTTTTCACATTCAAAAGAGGTTGCATAATAACCCAATGCTTGGCTATAAAAATCCATGAATGACCACCATTTTCTTAAGGAATTCTTCATACTGTTATGCTGCTGAGATTGCTAGAGACCCCTTCTTTGGTAACACACTTTGTAAGATGCATTTCATAAGCTATTCACCCCTCACTTGAGTGAATAATCTTGGAGTTCTTTCATCCACATTTCATCTTTTCTTTGAAAGGAGAGCAATCAGTTGAGGGCCTCAAGAGCCTTCCATTGGAGAGGGAAGGGACCCAAGTCCTCTTTCTCCTTTGTGTATCTTTGGATTTCATCTATCAGACCAGCTAATACATTGGTGATATTGGTCCATTGTCATTTGTTTTTATTTTTATTTCCATGCTCATAGTTTCATTTAGTTTTTATTTAATTCTTGTTAATAGCTTAGTTGTTTTCTTTCTAACCTTTTACCATACAACTGTCATGACTAGCAGAGCCCAACTAGGCATGTAAGCACTCACTTTTTGCTCACACATCGACGAAAAGAGTGCAAACAGAAGCCATGATTTAATTCATCCCGATCATGGCTATTCCCACCTCAGAGAGACAATTATTGTTTTGTATATGGAACCTCCTGAACTCTGGTCCCGGGTTCACTCGATATTGTGCATTCTCATTGGTGAAGATATTGTAATGTATTTCAGCCATCAATTTCTCTTATAACCTCTTACATTAGGGGGCATATGTTATATACCTAAAATTCCCTACTCATGCATACATGACATTGACCCTCCTACTTGCATAATTTTCCAAATCCCTACTGAGGAACTCTATTTAAAAAACCAATTTTTAAAGCATGTACATGCCCTGCTGCATTATTTCCCACGTATATACGCTTGCTGCATGATAGACACCCCATATACATACACTAGTTTCACACTAAACATCTCATGTATACGTTTGGAAGTTGCAAAAATTAAAAAGTTGTAAGGAATTCAATGGAATTTACAAGCTATTGGAGGTTTTCCAATGAATTCACCTACTATAGCTTGTCCCCCAACCGAATAACCATCCTTTTATCATATAAAAATAAGTCTTGGGGTATCATTCCACAACCAAGCATTAGAATGGTCAAACTATTCCCAATTTCCCTTCATTTCCTTGCCCAAGCATTTGCAATATTTTGTGATTTATTTCCTCAACATTCCCTCTCCAATGCCTTGTGTTCCATACAATCCATTCCCTTCCCTTGAGGTGATGAGTATATTGTGAGAAGAGGCTTATTGAAGGTGCACTTGGAGCATTGTTAAGAGGAGCCTGGTCCAGGTTCGCAGAGCGTTGTCTTGCAAGGAGGGTAAGCTTCAATCTTTGATTAATGAATAAAATAATCTATTTTCCCTATCCTACGTAATGATGTTTTATGTATTTTCTTTGATTTATACATAACAATAGATATGTAACCCTAATTTATGAATAGAAATAACATTCTTGTAGCCTTGTTTTCTTAGTTTTGGATGCAGGTCAACTTTGGGAGGAGACTTTCAGCCTTGGGAGCTACAGAGCCTTAGGAGATCATCACCAAATGTTGGGTAAAAGGTACAGTTATTGATTTACTCTTCCATTTCTTTATGTTCATCTATTTTTGTATGTTTGGGGTAGTATAGAAACTAGATTGAATTTTAGTGAGTCATTTTCTCTATCTATACTTTAAACCCTAGTATAGTCATAGGGGGATTTTCCCGCTAGCATACATTTAACATAGAAACGTTTACAAAAAGAATCTACAATATACATATATATAATGAATAACTTACCAAGGGACAATATCCATCCCCTCCTTCAAGGTGTCCATAATATCTACAATGTTTTCTAGCTATTTTTATTAAAACTCTCCTACTATTATAGCCCCTACATTTGTTACAAGGGAAATAACATCTTCCATCACCCAAAGCCTCCAATGCAGATATCATGTTTCATTGTACTTCTCTTGGAGGAATGTTATTTGACATTTTTCCTTACCAAAATTTCAGTAATGATTTTCTTCAAAAATCAACCTCTGTAGTTTAACTATTTGTAATGCAATTAACAAAATAACAAAATTATGTATTTTGACCAAACAATATCCCCTATAACCTCTGCAAAACGTTGGTAGTGTAGCAACAATGTCGAACTTCTGTAATATTTCGAAATTCCTATATTTTTTACCAAAGAGACATTGTCTAATTGGAATAAACATTCACTTTCTCAACCGTCAAATATATGACACAAAATTAATTGACATGGTCAAAGGACGAATGTTCGACGAATTGATCATTGACTTGGTCAAAATGAACACCCATCAGATATCCAATTCCATGCACATCAGATATCTGACAAATATCATGCATTTTAAAAAAAAATACTAAAATTGCAAAAATAATACGACAGTACGGTGTACTGTCGGGTTTTCCACCCATATGTACCAGTGCATATTTTTCAAACAAGAATTTCATATCCAATAGATTAGTTCCAACAACAAGAAGGTACATATACATTAGTTTCATATCTTACCCTATGTTCCTCCATCCAAGAGGAATAAATCAATGCGATTCAGATCATAATGTTTCACTTCGGATCCATGATCCAATAGTAGTAGCTAGAAGATTCCTCTATTATCACAAGATCTCTCGATGCATAACTCATGAAATTCTTAGGTAAGTGAAAGTATGTTGTTTTCAAATATTTAATCAATAACTCTTTGAATTCTATAAGAAATGTATTTGGAAAATTCCATATGTCCACAAGATCTTTTTGATCTCTCCATATGCCCTTCGTTGTTTTCCAAATTTTTCTGAGGACAAAAAAAACCTTTAGTTTGGAGGGGGGGAATCATTATTCATACATTTTAAAGACCATTTCCTTACTTTCATATGATTCTTTATATAACATCCCACTCTATTGAGCACAATTTTATTGACATATCCTTTGAGGATACTTGTGTGAAAGTGATGCGATTATGGTATATTATTATTTTGTTCGATTATGGGTTATATATGATGATGATGTGTTGTGACTTATTGCTATTTTGATGTATATATATTGGGAGATGCTATTGACGATTTTTCTTGAGTGTGTAGGAAACATGATAGGTTATGGATGTTGATGGCATTAATAAACTTCCTTAACTCTAAATTGATTCTAGGAAAAAGTGAGTAAAATCTAAAGATTGGATAAAATGCACATGTGTGCATGAAATTATCAAATTGGAATTTTAAAATAAAAAGAGAGAATAATATGAGATAATAGGTGTACACATAGAATAGTATCTTAAGTCAAGCTACCGCTAGTCTAACTATAAGAATACTCCTAATCCAACTCTAACTAAGTTCTAGTTAGGAGACTTTAATTAAATGGAAATTTGGGGAACAAAGGGACAACTAAGAGTTAAAATAGGAACACATTGAGGAATACGAGGGAAATTGGTTTTTTAAATAAAATAAAAATGGTAATTACTTGTGCAACTTGGGGAGAGGGTGACAAGTGTGTGGGTGAATAATATTAATTAAAATAATTAAAAAGATAATTAATTGTGCATGAAGACATGTGTCATTGAGGATTTTTCTATAAAACAATGGTGGTAGAAGGGAAAGGGGGGTCACTTATTCGGGTAATGTTATGTTGACAAAATTATTATGGACTGTGTTTTACTTGTGAGAGTTGGGATATCGGGATTGTAGAAAGACTTGAAGCTCTTCCTTGCGAGGCAAGCCTTGGAGCTATTGTTGTTGGTTTCTTGTGTGTGGCCCCTTTGCGGCTCATAGGGGCTAAGGGGGCAGAAGAATACCCATAGCATTGGTTGGGAGGTATAGGTGAAGTTTCAGTGATTAGAAAGCGGGATAACATAAAGAGTGCAATTCTTTTAAGGACATCGTCAACTCTTCGTCTTCCTTTGCTACGATATTTTATTTGAAATGTTATTGTAGCAAAGAGTAAATTGTAATTTTTATTTTTAAATAAGGTCGATGTAGAACCGTGTTGTATTTTTTTAATCAAATTGGCAAGTGTGTTGAAGCGATTGTGTGTAATATATATGGTGAAAATTTCCATTGATCGCTTCCTTTTTACTTTCAACCTCGGGACTTAAAATTTTCTTTGTCCGCAGTCATTTAATTTTATAACCACATTTTCGTTTTTCCCTTATTCATTGCAAATTAAATTCAAAATTTTGAGTTTTGGAGTTTTGGAGTTTTTCCCTTATCACTATGAATCCTCATGCAACAGAAACCTTCTCTGGTCACACACTTGTATTGTTTAATCCACAACATTTGAATGTTTCTTGAATTGCGATGAACGGAGGTAGTGATATCTATGTTCTTTGTAATCCGTTTTTAACTTACAACCTAGACTTCAATTATTCTTTTTTCACTGCCAAATGAATTTTACGATTCAGATTAACATAACTCATAATATTGTTGCCCATTAAAATGCAACCTAGAAACTTCGATTTTGTTAATTCACTACCAATCAATTTAGAGTTTGTTATTTAATTGATTCGCTTCGTCATTTTGGAAATTCGTTTGGTTTCTTTTAAAAATATATGGAAAATTCAGAAGTTGAATGCGTTTAGTCATTGGAAAATTTGTTACCAATATGAGAATTGAATTATTAAGAATCATTGCATTGTCGATGTTCTCTGAAATGGAATTGAAGTTGTAACTATTTAATTTCAAGACTGGAGTTATGATTTTGATGAATCAGTACAAAACTGACTTTTTTTCAAGTTGAAGTTTAGCATTTCTATTTGGCCGTTGTAAATTTTGAAAAATTTGAATTGAAATTTCGTCTTGATAGTCACATAAGAAGTTCATATGCTGTAACTAAATCGGTAGGGTCGTTGTTCTATTTTATTTATGGATCTTGAAGGAATTCGAGATGGTCTCTGCTTAATAGATGGTGTGTATATATATATATATATATATATATATATATATATATATAAACAAACATTTGTTTATACATTGTCAATTCAATTGCAACCCTTGAATTTTAGGAAGTCGTGTGAGCACTATAAAGAAATTACAAGTCAGAAATTTAGAAATCGTGTAACCTGTTTCAAACAACTTTTGCATTTGAATTTAAGTGTTAGAGTCACCAAAAGACTAAATTGCACACCTAATTTAAATCCATTGATGGTTGTTGCATCTTTAGTTGCAGCGTTGGAACTAAACTTGCTTGGTCATTCACACTTTAATTGTTTTAAAAATATAAAACTAAGAAATTCGTTGGTCGCTGAAAATTCTAAATTGAAAATCCATATATTATAACTTCGTATGATCGTCATAGATTGATTATGCAAATTGAAATATCGAATTTGGTTTCATTTTTCTGTTTTATCATCGCATTTTAGTTGCAAGTCTACTAGTTAAATTCACAATGACTGCAGCATTAAACTGCATTCTAATTGAGTTTTAATTATGAAGACATTGTATTAGTTACACATAATTAAATACTAGAACCAATATGGTCATTGTCAATTATTGCGGATGAAGAATTTGAATGAGGATGTTTTTGTAAAATATTTTAATTTCTAAAGCAATCTATTGGTCATTGCGAATCCAGTTTACAACTTGGAAATTTAAATTCTTCTAGTCTTGTAAACTTATGTGTATTCCGAATTATAAAATAAGAATTAATGATAATTGGTATAAGCTAGATGATAACTGGGAGTTCAGTAACTCTTATAATCCTCTCAAGTTTCCTTGGGATTCAATTAGTTATTAATATGAGCAAAATTTTACTTGAGTTATGAATCGTGTGCAATGTTTATGATTGAATGGTATTTGACACTATTAATTAGTCAACTATATAAGACTAAATAATATTTTTATATTAATAGTGTTAGAGTGTAAAATTTTGGGTAATAATAATATGGTAATACTTATTAAAGGATAAGGGTGATGTTCTTAGGAAATTGTTAGTAGAGTCTAAGAAACAATTCTGAACTTAGAATACCATCTATTATGGAAAATAGATAATGTTATATTCTTATTTGATAAGAACTTAAATTATAACTTAAGGTCACAATGAATAATGGTGATTAAATGGGTTGTAAATATCTTGAAAACTTAGGATTAAGTTTGGTGTTTAATGATAAATTGATTACCTCAATTAGTGTCATATAACAACTATGCAATTGATATAGGATAACTTACATTGGATATAAGATAAAAAATTTAATTGTGTCATCCACAATTGAGATGGTAAAGAAGGCAAAAATAGACCATCTCCTTTTTGAAGCATTCCATTTTTCCTTAAAAGGATTTTGTGGTGTATATTTTTCTACATTTTGGCAACTTGGACAACCAAAGTATTGGTATGTTTTCAGGTCTGAAGTAGTTTTATGGAAACCATATTTTAGGAAGATATTCACCTATGTCGAGACATAATTTTTATGGAGGAGACTTGAGATTGCAAACATATGACTTGGAGGGTTATTACATTAATTGATGACGTTAAGAGTTGTCCACACATGTTGTTACAGATCGTAGTGAATCTTCCATAGCACAAAGAGTGAGAGAAATGGGGCTTAATAATAAAAAATAATCTCTTGATTTGGATTTTCTTTCTTCAGAATTTGAACATCTATTTCCATATGTTGGCATACCTACACCATCTCTTCGGTCTACAACCTTACATGTGGCTCTTGGTAAATTGGTGGTTCTTGTTGTTGATGATCATTTGCAATGAAATCTTTTGAATCTCTTCAAGCTCTAAAGGCTATGGAAGCTAGTGTTGAACCCAATGTATTAACTACACACCGAGAACATAGTCATTGGTTAATTTCTCGTAGTGCCATTCTTGCTAGAAATATGGCATCAAAATTATTTCCTACAATGTTCAATCTTATCTTCTAATAGTTCAAACTCAACATATGGAGACTATGTTGGGGAACATGGTGAGATTTCATCACGTGATGTCCATGAACAAAAGAAAAATGAGAAATCATGCATAAGTACAAAAATTTTAGGAGATTTGCATGAAACTATAGGTATAAACCGACCTTCTCTTCTGTGTGAGTAAACTAATGGTTTGATATTTGAATTTGGTGATGTTGGAGTTAATTCACACACATCTAGGATTTATTTTTCCTAATGTTTTTCCCTGTTTATTAGTCATAATTAGTCATTATCCAGTCTCCTATATTTTAGGAGAGAGTATTCCATCTGGAGAATATTCTCTTTCAGTTGACACTTCAGTTTGACTAGTTGAGTTGAGTTTAGATGTTGCATTGGTTTTGTCACCATTCAACATTGGGATCATCACCAACTCGCAACACTTTGTTCAGTCAGTTAACTGAGGACTAGTTGACTAGTTAACTCAGCAAGGTGGCAGTTCACTCCCATAATTGCATGATAGACTAGATTAGGTGGCAGTTTACTCTTGTAATTGTTGGTGTGTGTCCAGATCAATCTAGACCACCACTATGGCTCATTAGTTACTCATTTATTCTATACATTTATTGTAAATTATTCACTCTTTGAGTGTGGAATACAGTTAATGAGAATTCTTCCATTCTTTCTATCTTGCTTCTTCTTTTTCAATTTCTCTCTACAAATGTGTGTAGTATTTTCTAGCTAGATCTATTTTGTGTAGGTTCAACACATTTACATGGTATCAGAGCCGATGGGCTGCTAAGAAAAATCTACACCAAATCATTTTTTGCAAGTACTGAAGATTGAAGAACACATAAAGATGGATTATTTGCCGGAAATACTTCTCACGCATCATAACTATTTGGAATGGAAGCCAAAAATTTTGCTTCTGCTAAGATGCAAAGGCTTATACCAAATAACCATGGCAATGGAAGTAGATCCTGATTCTGTCGATGAGAAAAATGACTTTCTCAATAGACAATATATGGTCATAGGAAGTATCGACATGTCTGTTTCTCCCGAACTATTCCATCAAGTATATGAAGAATCACAATGATCAACTCCAAATGAATTATGGACCATATTGGAGGTTCAATTTGGGAATAAAGAATATTGTGAATATTCCATGCAAGAGTCCGAACAGATAGAGCCAGGAGAGAAGCCATGAGAAGATCAAGCCTCTTATTATGAAGAGTCTTCTACAAAAGTATTTGCAGAAATTTGTATTCCATTAATTGAAGATGATGTCTACTCCATTTCAGATTTTTGTTTTGAAATTCATGTGGAATATATATGGCATGCATCTCAGGAGTCACATCCAGAGACTTTTGCATGTACCATGCATGCATCTCAAGAGTCAAAAAGGGATCCACGCACATCAGACGCCATTCTGATATTTTCTGAGACAAATTTGCAGAAACAAATTGTATATTTTAATTCCTCTCAGGAAAATATTCAATTTCATAAAAAACATTGTTCGAAATGGATTCCGTAAAGTGAAGTTATGATCGTTTTAAAATCAACAAAATTTCAACATTTTTTAGGAAACGGCCGCACGATTTTCAAAATTTCATCCAAATTTATTTGGATATTTTTCATTACAAGAAAATAAAGTGGATATGTGTGGACATATCAATGGTGCATATACTTCATCAGATCTGTGCAAACATCTACATCTTCAACAAAATCTTCAACGAGAACAAACTTGCACAGTTGCGAGGTCTTCTTGGAGTGAAGGACAAGGTTGCTTAGCAACTGTTTTTTGTTCCTTCTCATTTTTTATTTTATGCATTGTAATTTGAGGGGGGGGGGTTGTTCCCATGAGTTTTTCCCTCTTTGCTCGTTTTGTTCGGTGTATCTTATGTATTTGGGTACCTAACATGGCCTTGTTGCCAGGACCCATTCTTTATTTTCACCATAGTGATGTTCAAGGGGGTGTTGGAGTTAATTCACACACACCTAGGATTTATTTTTCCTAAGGTTTTTCCTTGTTTATTAGTCATAATTAGTCATTATCCAGTCTCCTATATTTTAGGAGAGAATATTCCATCTGGAGAATATTCTCTTTCAGTTGACACTTCAGTTTGACTAGTTGAGTTGAGTTTAGATGTTGCATTGGTTTTGTCACCATCCAACATTGGGATCATCACCAACTCACTACTCTTTGTTCAGTCAGTTAACTGGGGACTAGTTGACTAATTAACTCAGTTAGGTGGTAGTTCACTCCCGTAACTGCCTGATAGACTAGACTAGGTGGCAGTTTACTCTTGTAATTGTTGTTCTGTGTCCAGATCAATCTAGACCACCACTATGGCTCATTAGTTACTCATTTATTCTATATATTTATTGTAAATTATTCACTCTTTGAGTGTGGAATACGGTTAATGAGAATTATTCCATTCTTTCTATCTTGCTTCTTCTTTCTCAATTTCTCTCTGCAAATGTGTGTAGTAATTTCTAGATAGATCTATTTTGTGCAGGCTCAACACATTTACATGGTATCAGAGCTGATGGGATGCTAAGAAAAATCTACACCAAATCATTTTTTGCAAGTATTGAAGATTGAAGAACACATAAAGATGGATTATTTGTCGGAAATACTTCTCATGCCTCATAACTATTTGGAATGGGAGCCAAAAAAATTTCTTCTGCTAAGATGCAAAGGCTTATACCAAATAACCATGGCAATGGAAGTAGATCCTGATTATGTCGATGAGAAAAATGATTTTCTCAATAGACAAGATATGGCCATAGGAAGTATCGACATGTCTAATTCTCCCAAACTTTTCCATCAAGTGTATGAAGAATCACAATGATCAACTCTAAATGAATTATGGACCATATTGGAGGTTCTATTTGGGAATAAAGAATATTGTGAAGATTTTATGCAAAAGGTCGAACAGATAGAGCTAGAAGAGAAGCCTTCAGAAGATCAAGCCTCTTATTATGAAGAGTCTTCTACAAAAGTATTTGCAGAAATTTGTATTCCATTAATTGAAGATGATGTATACTCCATTTCATATTTTTTTTATGAAATTCATGTGGAATATATATGGCATGCATCTCAGGAGTCACATGCAAACACTTTTGCATGTACCATGCATGCATCTCAGGAGTAAAAAATGGATCCGCACACATCAGATTCCATTCTGATATTTTCTGAGACAAATTTGCAGAAACAAGTTGGATATTTTAATTCCTCTCGGGAAAATATCCAATTTCAAAAAAAACATCTTCTGAAATGGAGTCCGGAAAGTGAAGTTATGATCGTTTCAAAATCAACAAAATTTCAACATTTTTCTGGAAACGACCGCAGGATTTTCAAAATTTCATCCAAATTTATTTGGATATTTTTCATTACAAGAAGATAAAGTGGATATGTATGGAAATATCAATGGTGCATATACTTCATCAAATCCATGCAGACATCTACATCTTCAACAAAATCTTCACCGAGCACAAACTTGCACAGTTGCGAGGTCTTCTTCGAGTGAAGGAGCAACTGTTTTTTGTTCCTTCTCATTTTTTATTTTATGCATTGTAATTTGAGGGGTGGGGTTTTTTCCCATGAGGTTTTCCCTCTTTCCTCATTTAGTTCAGTGTATATTTTGCATTTGGGTACCTAACATGGCCTTGTTGCCAAGACCCATTCTTTATTTTCACCATAGTGATGTCCAAGGGGGTGTTGGAGTTAATTCACACACACCTAGGATTTATTTTTCCTAAGGTTCTTCCTTGTTTATTAGTCATAATTAGTCATTATCCAGTCTCCTATATTTTAGGAGAGAATATTCCATCTCAAGAATATTCTCTTTCAGTTGACACTTCAGTTTGACTAGTTGAGTTGAGTTTAGATGTTGCATTGGTTTTGTCACTATCCAACATTGGGATCATCACCAAATCACTACTCTTTGTTCAGTCAATTAACTGAAGACTAGTTGACTAGTTAACTCAACTAGGTGGCAATTCACTCCCGTAACTGCCTGAGAGACTAGACTAGGTGGAAGTTTACTCTTGTAACTGTTGGTGTGTGTCCAGATCAATCTAGACCACCACTATGGCTCATTAGTTACTCATTTATTCTATATATTTATTGTAAATTATTCACTCTTTGAGTGCGGAATACGGTTAATGAGAATTCTTCCATTCTTTCTATCTTGATTCTTCTTTCTCAATTTCTCTCTACAAATGTGTATAGTATTTTCTAGCTATATCTATTCTGTGCAGGTTCAACACATTTACAGGTGAGGGTAAAGTGAGTATTTTTTCTATGGTTATATCCATCCAAAATATGGAACTAAAAGATTCTAAATCTCGTCCAATTGATGTGGTGCCAATTACTGATAGTGAAGATGTGGTATCTAGTCCACTTCCTGATTCCATAACCACTGCCATATATAAGAATCTAGAAATCTTTACATATTTTCTTGATTCTGAGCCTAATTCAATAGCCATGTCTGAATATCCAAATGTTTCTTCTCTTGCTACAATTCACACTGAAAACAAATCTATGTCTAAATGTCCAAATGAGATTTATGGTGGTACCATTATGAATGGAATTTTGAGAAAGATGCCAATAAATACCTCACATGGATCTTATCCTTATTTACAGTTGATAGGTGATGGAAATATATTTTAATTGAGTACAAAAAATTGTAATTTTCAGAACTCTATTTTTATAAAACGCATAAACCAATTTGCTCATAAATGGAAATATATATTTTTTGTTTTTATCATTTTTAGTGAGCAAGTACATCAGGTTCAAATCAATATGCTCGCCAAAAATCATCCCTACCAAGATTGGAATTTGCAATAAATCAGTCACCATCACCTACAACCATTTTGCATTTTTCTCAAGATTTGTGCATCCATTGGTTCTGATTTTTTGTGAGAAGAAGAATAAAGGTATTAACAAAAAACCCCCCAAATTTCATGGAAAACTAATTTTTATATTGAGAGACAATGAATGATCAAAGATGTTGCAAGAAATCTTAATCTCATAGCACCCTTTTTGGTTTGCGTACTAGTGCTACTTGAGAGAAAAATCCTCCATATGGGTTTTGTTCACACGTGTCATGATATGGTTTCATGTTGATCAAAATAGTTCCAGGTTAATTAACGAACGTGGTATATCATGATAATGTTTCATAATTAGCTACCATAGTTCTTTTAACCACAAGTCCAAGGTGTATTTTATGATCTGAGGTTTGTTTGTTTTTGGTGATTGGTTCCAAACTCAGATTCAAGGTTCTAAACTAAGATTCTTGTTGCCAAAACTACACTATATATCAACTATATGGTTTATTTCACACATCATTGGGTTATCATTTTCATGCATGCACATGGTTGATTTTTTATGTTTTAAGTTCTTCTCTATATGATGAAGGGGGGAGATTCTTTTTTTGTGTGGAAAAGAGAACAAATATAAGGAGTAAGTGCTGCCACATAAGAACCAACACTTGTTAAACATGTGATTTCCACACAAGAACAAACCACAAATAAACCAACTACAACTTGAGTCCTTCTAGCTTTCCCAATATTTTAGAAGAAGACCTAGTCACACAATCAATTTCTTGGAGATGCAGGGTTGCATGAGGATATACAACATGTTCAGTTGGGGGGAATGTTGAGTCTCATAAGTTTCATATTTTTACTGACATTTTCCTTGAATTTTAATGATTTTCTTTTTGTCCATAACCTTATATTAAGGCCATTTTTATATTTATATGTGGGATTAGGATCAATATTTTCGAATACATTTATTTTAGTATTTTAAGTAAGTTTATGATTAAATATTAGAGAAATAACATGTTTTCACTTATCCTTGAAAGTTGGGTGAGTTTGGTGATGTTTACAGGTATATTTGGAGATTCCAACGATGCCAAATTTTACCACTTATCCTCAAAATCGAATTTTCCATTCAACCCTTAAGTATTTGATGAATATTTGGGAGGATCACTCAAGTATATTGGATGGAGAAGAATCATGGAAGATTTTGATCAAAGAAAGTTTCTATTGGAGAGATTTGTGGGAAGAGTTTTAGAGATATTACTTGTTAATTATTAGCAAATGGTTGTAACCACGTGAGGGATATGTGGATATGAATTTATTATTGGTTATTTTTGTTTTTTATTATTCGTTTTGGTTATTCATGAACAATATTTTTCCTTTTGATGATCAATTTTCTTTTAAGCAATGATTCATGGAAACAAGATCTACCTAATTCATACATGATCGAACTTTCAAGTACATGATCATTGCCAATTATGATTAAGCTTGATTTATGTTGATGAAGTCAAGTGTGATTATTTAAATTCATTTATCTTCTTTTATTTTCCATAATGATATTAGGTGAATCATACGGAAAATAATTTAATTTTGCATATACAGTGCTTTCATTTCACAAGTTTACGAAATTTTGGGTTGATAATTTAATGTAACAAGATTTATGCATATTACATTCATTTCTTAGACTATAGATATCATGTTTTAATCCATTGTAAGAACATTTTGTGTCTAACTCATTTTTCATATAAAAGGTAGAATTTATAGGCTCAAAACAACATGTTGCTAAATTGATTTTTTAGTATTAATTTTAGAAATATTCATCAATATGTATTGATTGAAATAATATTTTTTGTAAAGCCTAATATAAGAAAAAAGGTTCTTCTTTATGTAACAAGCTATTCCTCCAATGACTTTATGAGAGGATGTCCTGTTCCACACTGACCATAAGAAAAATCCTTTTTATGCTAGTGACTCTAGATTCTTCATGAGTCTTAGTTTTAACACGCAATATAATATCAATTTTCAATGAAGATCTAATTTAACTTGGGACCTTTGTTCCATAGAAAACCACAACTCTTCAAGAGAGGATCCTAAGTGTGCCAAATTCCTATTTATTATTATCTTTTTGGTCTTTATTTCTCACAATAGATTTTCTATTTCTAATTATTTCCCATTTTCCTTCCTTCTTGGCTTATTTTACCTTTTCAACTTCCTTCCTTTATTCAAGTTGATTCATTGGAATGGGATATTCATTTATAAATATTCATTTACCTTTACTTCAAGTTTTACCAAGTATGACATATTTTATTGTCAATATAGCTTATCTTAACATGTATCAACCTATCTTTATATTAAATTATTTTACCTAACTTATTTGTTTCTATGAGACAAGTTGTTTTAGTTTGTAAGTTGTTATGTAGCTCTTCCTTAATTAGTTCTTACGTGTCCTCTTCTCTCTCATATTTAAAAAAAAAAATTGCGTCGTTTGAGGCTCTCTGGTTATCCTCATGGTCTACTTCTATTAGCTTATGAATATCACCTTTAATGAGTTTGGTATTCAATTTACTTTCTATATTGTTTAGTGCCAATTTATTATTTATCTTTTGTTCTACATCTCTAATCTTTTCCTTCATTTTAAGATTTCCTAAATTATCAGCATCCCCTTCCTGGATTACATATTGACGCAACCCGCCCCTCACCGAGCAAGTCACTCCACCAGGACCTTCTAATTCTCGCGCCCGAAGAATCAATGCCCTTTAACTCCTCTCGGGAGTTCTCCTACCCACAGCTTTCCTTCTCGGCGGTCTCCCTTTCGGAACTCAGGAAATCGCGCTTTGGGAGTTCGCGGTCCACGCGAACACAGTTCACATGCAAAACAAAACCCCGAACTCCGAGTTGACGCCACCTGTCTTCAACTATATCCTGCGGACCCACCTGGCCGCGTCCTCTTCGGGATTTCGCGGATCGCGAATCCACGATGCAAAGTTTCTTTGTGGTCGAGAACCTCGAAGCACCGAACGCTGAAACCCCGAAGTTCGATGACACCTGTCCTCCACCCGCTCTGGGGGTCCCACTCAGCTACGTCACCTCCTTTGCTCGTGCGATCAGGGATCGCGGGATCACGATTCCACCAGTCACAATTCACTTGCATTACAAAACCCCGAACCCCGATTCTCCGATGCCACGTGCCAACATCCCAGGTGAGGCCTCTCGCCCTAACACCTGTCTCCCACTCGTGCTATCGGGAAATCGCGATTCGGGAGTTCGCGTTCCCTGATACACAAGGTCACAGACCTTGCCAAACCCCGAACTCCGACCCCTTAGGATCCTTCGCCACATGTCTCCCTGGAGATCGACGGTTCCAGCTAACTCGGGAAATCGTCGGTCGCGACTTCGAAGAGTATAAAACTCTTACTCTGTGAAACGCCAAATGCCGAATCCCGATTCTCGGGGATCCTGCGCCACGTGTCCCTTCTCCGATCAACGGCTCATATTAATTTCGGGAAATCGTCGGTCGTAATTTCAAAAGGGTTGAACCCTTACCTCCAGGAATGTCGAACGTCGAAACCCGATCCACAAGGATCCTGCGCCACGTGTCCCTTCTTCGATCAACGGCTCAGATCGATTCGGGGAATCGCAACTCGCGATCTCACGAGGAGTAAACCTCTTGCCTTGTAAAACCCCGAATGCCGAGACCCCGAAGCCCGATGGATTTTGACTCATCGCCACCTGTGTATACGCTTATCTCCTGCGCGACTCCTCCACGATCGGACGGTCCTCGGTATTTTGCGAAACCTCATTGGAGTTTCACGCCGTCAATTCTCTTCCTATTGATAATCCCCTGCTACACCACCTTCATCCTGTGCAACTGAAGTAAAGGGACTATCCCTCCTGAGCTTTGTCCTTCTGACCCCTTCAGAGGACTTTCATGCACTTCCTGTATCCGACTTTCAAGGACCTTCAAAGTGTTGAAGTCTTTCTGGGTTTTCTTTACCCATACTTGCTACTAGGCCTCGTGTCCAATCTGCACTCACCTGCACGACTTGAATAATTTAACTTAACCCTGGGCAACAGAGAACAAAGTTCACTACTTAGCCTCCTCGACGCACTCTATGCGGAGGAATTCGACTGCACTCTATGCAGGAATCTCCTGGCCTAAGCAGAGAAACAATTGAAACTCATTCCCTCAGGTCACGAACCTGATACGCAATCACATACGCAGCATATAATAGATAAGCATAAAAAGAAGCAAATATGCAACAGCATAATACCAACAACACAAAGAGACTAAACACATCCATGGAATTGAATCAGGGCTCTTCCTATTAATTCAATAACTGTACATGGAAGTTTCTTCACAAGCTCTCTGCTCTGCTCTTATTTTCCTCCTCTTGCTAATGCTGAATGATAAATCTCAATTACACAAGGAGGGTGCCTATATTCTGTTTTCCCTCTCAAGACAAACTGTCTAATCTAGACTTAATTTATCTATCTACTTGCATTAAATTTAAGTAAGTGCCTCAGCTACCTAAGAACGAGAGCTTATCTTCTCAAGGTCCGTTACATGTACAAATGCGCTTCATCACATCAACGTTTAATGTTTGGCGCAGCCATATTTCAATGTTTCAAAATTTGAATGCTGGCGATGTCCAGCTGGTCTCTCCTTGCTCCATGCGCTGGCTCGCTTGATATATTGCGGATGCTCCTGCATCACATATTTTGTTCCTTGTTTTTTTTTTCTATTTCTTGTAGTCTATTATTAGTTGTCTACAACTTATTCTCCAACACTATTATTTTATTTTATATTTATTTCTCAATATTGTCTTCAAACAATGAAAATTGTTTATCAAGCATTACCTCTAACACTATTTGAAGTTCAGTTTCTCTTTATTCCCTTCCTTTCTTTAATGATTCTATATGTACATAAAGAGTGTCTCGGGTTAATTTCCTAGGTATACCCTTAAGAGTATTTTGTATATGTGGTGTATTATTCATATTAAGATAAAGGGATGAAAATTAAATGAACTATAAACAAGACTAGGAGAATGAACTTGTGCACCATATTAAGTCATGCTTAGTTCCTCCTTCATTTAATTCAACTTTTGATCAATAATATCACAAATAGCTCTACAAAAATATCAATGGATAGAACCATTCTCTCTTTGGTAGATCTATTTATATTCATAATTAGATGATAGATCTATTAAAAACCTTAATATTGATATAGGTGTAACTTATCAAGGAGATTTTCATTCTCTACTCAGTTCAATTAGATGAAATGGAGGAAGAATGTAATTGTAATAATTCCACCTACATATGGTAATAGGTGTACTCCTAGGTGGGAATGGAGGGTTTCCATAGAAGGTTGCAATGCTATATGTTTCTTGCAAAATCAATGAATGGAGTAGTGAATCCTTCCATGTTTACTTTTATATCAGCTAGTATGTCTTGAGTGCATGATTTGGACGTTGTAAATGGATGAGTTTCTTCATATGCACTTGTGAGGTGCACATGTTGGATGCACTTGGGAGCACCTTCTAGGTGCACTGGGCACACTTGTCAGGTGCACTTGTTGGATACAAATAGTATGTGTACAAGCCAACAAACGACACAAGGTTGATGGATGAAACCTAGGCCCAATTGGACTTGGAGTGGCTTGAAAAATTACTAAGAACAAGGCAAAGGAAATTCAAGTCTACTATAAAAGGAGGATGCCTCAAAAGTGCTAAGCCATAAAAGAGAGGTCATTCACACAAGAGTGTATATAATTTTGTAGTTATTACAAGTTCATGGTTTGAACAAGACGAATTGGTATCCTACTAAGTGATAAATAAGAATATAAGACCTATAGGACGTAAGCCTACATTTGGTTCAAGGTTTGAATTGGTAGATCTTGTTGATAGTTGTTCCTTGTGTAGTTCTAATTTGTAAATGAGCCATAGGTAACTGGCCTCACTCCTCTCTTATACATTGTAACATACTTCGTATAAATATAGTTACAACATCCACTTTTGGTGCCACCTATACTTCTATATTGAGGTTGATTTACTTGGATGAATGTTACCTTCCTTGTTTTTCTATGTTTTTCCCAAGTATTAAAATATTGGTTAAGTATAAGTATTGTTGGGATATTTTAAGGCCATAGTTATGCATGTTCCTATTTTTGGATTAAATTGGTTGTGTTGGACTTAGTTGTGCATATAACATACTATAGTTGAAGGTGAATTTATGGGTAGATGTTAAGTGAATATGAGTAGTCTAGTTGTAGAAAGTGTAGGTTTTCCAAGACCTTATGGCCAATGGAACACAATGCCAAATGACCGAATATGATAAAAATAAAAACTTGAAACAAGACTCTTAAGATCATGGAAGGTGGTATCATAGCTCAAATTCTTCAAGAAATTGGTTTTATAATTTTTTGGGACACTCTTCACCATTTTTTGCAAGAAAAAATATATGTTTTGAGGGTGTTCTAAGTGGTTTGAGAAAACTTTGCAATCATTTCTCAATGAGGAAGTTACTTGGGAGTCTTGGGTTCTTAGTGCTGAAATACCTAGCAATATAGGTGTTGGAACGACCCCTCATTCAAGAACTACCTATAACAATGTTAATAGTTATTGGAGACTAGATGAAGGTGGAGGATAATTATACATATTTATTTTGTAGGCTATAGTTGATCTAAGAGCAACATGCTCCAATGCCCCACTACATCTTAGAGTGCATTTCATCCAGTTTAAGATGCACACAACATTCATAGAGGACACACTTCGAAGTGTCTTGGGTTCAAGTGTAGTTGGGCCTACATGTTCCCCCTAGAAATTTTGAATATCGCAATGTATGTTACTACTAGCGGGAAAATCCCCTTATAACTATACCAGGGTTTAAAGTATAGACAGATCAAATGAATCATAAAATTCAATATAGTTTCTGCAATACCCCAAACATACCAAAATAGATGAACATAACGAAATGGAAGATTAAATTAGTAACCATATATTTTATCCAATGTTTGGTGATGATATCCTCAAGATTTGTAGCTCCCAAGGCTGCAAGTCTCCTCCCAAAGTTGACCTACATCCAAAACTAGGCAAACAAGGCTACAAGAATGTTATTTGTATTCATAAATTAGGGTTATATATCAATTGTTATGTATAAATCAAATAAAATACATAAAACATCATCATTTGGGACAAGGGAAAGATATTATTTTATTCATTAATTAAATATTGAAGCTTACAATCCTTGCAGGCCGACGCTCCACGAACCTGGTCTGGTCTCCTCTTAACAATTCTCCAAGTGCACCTTCAATAAGCCTCTTCTCACAATATACCGATCACCTCAAGGGAAGGGAATGGAATGTATGGAAGAAAAGGGGTTGGAGAGGGAATGTTGAGGCAATAACTCACAAAAGGTTGCAAATGCTTGGGCAAGGAAATTAAGGGAAATTGGGCAGAGTTTCATTGTTCTAATGTTTGATTATGGAATGAAACCCCAAGACCTCTTTTTGTATGAAAAAAGGATAGTTATTCAGTTGGGGGACGAGATATAGCAGATGAATTGGTTGGGAAACCTCCAATAGCTCATAAATTCCACTAAATTCCTTACAACTTTTTAATTTTGAAACTTTCGGAGGTATACATGGGTTGTTTAGTGTGCAGCTAGAGTATGTATGCAGGTTTTCTAGCATGTAGCAAGTGTATGTACACGGGAGGTAATGCAACAGCGCACCTACATGCTCTAAAACTTGGTTTTTTAAATATAATTCTTCAACGGTGATTTGGAAAATTATGCAAGTAGGAGGGCCAATGCCATGTATGCATGAGTAGGGAATTTTAGGTCTATAACAGTTACCCAATGGAAGGGAACATCAGATAAAGGTAAAAACCATGTTTCTTTGTTGTAAGTTGATTTCCTTTAACAAGTTATGCATAATATGCTTATATCGAATATGGAAGGGATAATCCCTTCATGGAGGAGTATTTTTTATGGAAGGGATTTTAGTGCCTCACACAACTTCTTGAATAAGATGTTGAAAATTGAACTTGGACTTAGAGTTAGACTATGTGGTGCTTCAGTCAAGGTAGTCAATTTTAAGCCTAAGTAAATAGATGGGGTTACATCCATAGTTCACATAGAGTTGGACAAGTTGAAGGGATGTGAAGGCCTTATAGTATTGCAAATGGATGAATTTGAAGTCATTGTTGGGATAAAATTCCTAAGAATAACACAATTATTTCTCATGTCTTTTGTGGACAAGTTGGTGATACATGGTGGATGAAATACTTGTAATATGCTGAAAACAAATGTGTGTATTGTATCTTCATTGAGAATGAATAGGGTGGTCAGGCACCAAGAGTATGGAATTTTTGCAGTAGTTATTAGAGAGGTGGATGAGAGTGGAATGGGGATGCATGTTCTACTAGTACTTGACAATGTGTTGCATGCATTTACAAATGACATACCTTATTATTTTCATAGAATACTCCCTCCTAGGTGAACTATTGACCATTGTATTAATCTTGAAATAGGGTTGCAACCTTTTGATGCAGGAGCATCGCTCCAAGCCAGCTATGCGCCAGCTAGCCAGCACATCAAGCACGCATTCAATGGAGAGGAGAGGCGTAACCCTCTCACTTTCAAATTTCAAATTTGAATTTAATATAATTAAATGATTGTAAGGCCGAAGAGCCAAGTTGTGCCTTTGAGAAGGCTGTAGTTAGTGTCGGCTTTAATGGTTGACGTGTTGATGGGGATCTAGATCCAATTTGGATTAGATGGCCCATTCAATATAATTGATGTAAATTAATGAGAGTTGGTGAGGATGGAGGGAAGATCTTGAGGAGCCCCCTTTTTTAAAAAGAGATCCTTTGTATCTGTAGGATTAGTGGAGTCTAGAAGAGTCTGTAGAGAGGAACAGTAGAAGAGAGAATAAGAGAGAGAGCCAAGACTCTGTTGCAGTCCAAGCTTGAACACATTGCAATCAGGCATTCTTGATTAATACAACCAGAGCATTTTTTCCTGCATGTTATTATGCGTTTGTTGATGAATGTATTTATGTGTTTATGATATGATGTAGATGTGTGTTAGTTTACATTTGTAGGTTACAGACAAAATTCATTGTCTGTTGGGTTCTTTGATTCCAGTTCTGAGTTCTTTGTGGCTTCATGCAAGAGGTTGCATGACAGAACACTGCGGGTTCTGTAAGCTAGTGCATAGAGTGCACTTCTGAATTCTACGGAATTTAGATAAAGACGTGCCAGGAGGGCGCACCAGAGGAAGTAATTGACTCAAGGAGGAAGCCTCAAGGTTTTTGAACACATTGAAGGAGAAACTATGCAGAGGAGAGCACAGAGAGAGAAGACAGATTTTATGAGAATTCTGTGAGACTCTAGCAAGAGGGCATTGAGCAAATACACAGGATGCATTGAGGAGAAATCTATTTTGAGTTCTATCAGGAGATAGAGTCACTGAAGATTTTGTAGTAGCTCTACCATGAGGGCATTGAGTGCACAAAATAACTCTCTTTCGAGTTCTAAAATAGGAGAAGTGTCAAGGAGAAAGACACTCACAGAGTTGTTGAATACTTTGTTTGTTCAGCAAGGGGTGCTTGAGCAGGAGGTTGCCAAAAGGGAACCAAATTTACCTTTGAAGGTAAAGACGAGGGTCGAGACCCTTAGAGATTGAGCGACTTTGAGAAGCTCAGGAGGAACAACATTCCTAGAACGTAAGCGAGACCCAAGGAAAATCGAGCTTCCAGAGGGAGAAAAGGTCGAGGCCTTTGAAAACTTGGAAGACTTCCAAGTCCGGAAGGAGGCGAGAAATCTCGGTAGAGAGCTATAATAGTTGTGGGATCAACGAATGAAGGTTGGATCTGGACCGTCGAATTTATGTCCAGACAACAGAAGGAGGGTGCCAAGTCATTGGCTAGGAGTCTTTGAGAAGTAGAGGTGGACGGTCAGAATTCTTTGTGGAGGACTCGTAAAATCGCGAGGACTGTAGGATCAAAGGAAGGTACAAGGTGGCTAGAGGTGGATGAACCCATCGCCTTAGCATCCAGGATCAATGTGAACCATTGATCGTGCTTTGCGTAAGTCGTTGGATCATTTCGCGAATTCGGGTATCGTGAGCTGGGAGGCGGAGACCTTTGCGCTACAAAATCCTGAGTTGTGAGATCACGATTTGACCTGAACCGTCGATCGAGGAGGAAGGAGAGCCGTGATATTTGGCATCTCGTTTCATCGTATATCAGGGTTTCAAAAGGTGAAGGAGTTTCATGTGGATTGCGAAAGTCATGAAGTGCCCAGCGCCGAGGGCTCGTGCAAACACGTGTCACATCCGATAGGTGGGACCACATGGTTGACAGGTAGCACAAACATAGAGTGCACAGGAAAGGTGGAAGCGGGTGACAGGTGGTGGACACACGTCGCCTGAAAAGGAGTCAACCCATTGTTGACTTGTCGTGCTTTGGGGTTTCATAAAGGAGGAGCATGGGGGCTCAACACTCCAACTCACAAAGTTGCGGGTTGCAAGGGGTGCTAGATTGAGGCCCTAGCCAGTGGTTATGTGTGGAAGGTTCTAACAAGGAAGGAGACATACCCGTATCGCATCTCGGGTATCGACGTTTGGAGAAAGGGGAGTCGAGGGTCTTCGATCCATGAACTCGCGAGTTATGAGAGGTGCTTACGCTAACGTTCGGTTGTGCTCGCATGGAGGTGTAAGGCTCGCGCCTGGCGTTACGTTGTGCATGGTGGGTTTTCACGAAGGACCTGTGGATCAGATTCGTGAGGTCCCAATAGGGAACCAAAGGAGCCGCTTCAGCTCAATGAGAATTTAGAACGATCCTGTGAGCAGATTTTGGCCCGAGGGTTGGGGGTCTACGTCACCTTTTACTAGAGATCCCTATCAAATTTATAGACTTGAGTTGGAAGAGTTGAGGTGGAAATTGACTCAATGCATCAATGTTGGCTTCATCAATCCTTCTAGGCCCCCATATGGCACACCATTCCTCTTCCAAAGGATAAAGACACTAGAATTGAGGATGTTCTTGGACTACTGTGAATTGAAAAAATAAACCACCGAAAATTGGTACCCCTTACCTTTGGCAGTAGATTGTTTCAACAAGTTGGCTAAGGATTTTTTTTTATCAAAGATAATTTTATGCCAATGATATTACAAAGTAAGGATTGTTTAAGGATATGAGCTAAATACAACCTATGTGACAAGGTATGGTATTTGTTTTGAATTTCGTTTTATTAGTTTTGGGTTGTCCAACACTCTTGTACAATATTTTCACCTTGATGATGGATAGAACTTGGGTCGAATTGGACTTGGAGTGGATTCCAAAATGACTAAGAAGAAGGAAAAGGAATTTCAAGTCTACTATCAAAGGATGAAACATGAAAATTTATAAGGAATAGAAGAGAGGTCATTAACACAAGAGTGGAATGTGTTATGTGGTTGCACTCTTTTCAGGGTTGGCATAGTAGGATGAATTTGGATCTAGTCATGTGAGAAAAAGAATATGATAAGACTTACAAAAGGTAGGCCTATGCTTTCTTTAGAGGTTGGATAAAAAATTCTTTTTGGAATTTTTTCTTTATATAATTATAATCTATAAATGTATCGTAGGTAGTTGGCCATGCTCCTCTATTGTATTGTGTAACATTATTCATATAAATAAATTTAAGGTATTTTCCTTGGGTTCTTCCTATACTTGTGTATTTTGGTTTCTTTATATGGATAAATGTTAAGTTCCTTGCTTTGCTTTATGTTCACTTAGTATAAGTATTTTCAAGATATTTTAAGGCCATGGTTGGACCTATGCCTACTATTGGATAAACTTGATTGTGTTGGGATTACTTGTGCATATAATATATTGTAGTTGAAGGAAAAGTTATGGGTGTTGATGTTTTGGTAGTTGTGGGAGGTACTACCCTCCACGTGTAACTTATGAATTAGAATAGGATATTTCAGAAGCAAGTGAACCATTAAACAGATATGTGGAAACCCTAGAAGACAAGTCATCCGAGCAGAATAAATAATATTAGAATATTATCTTCCAGAAATACAAGTCATCTCCATAGGAAAAAGATAAACATAAAATATAATTACCAGAACTTCAGGTCGGCCCAGCCAAAAAAGTCACTCGAAAGATTAATATAAATAGAGGACATTTTATCTCATTTCTACACACATTTAGTGCACAATTCTTGTGGAGAGTTGTAGTTGCAGTTGCAACTGTAGCTGGAAGGAGGAATAAGGGTGCATGGTCATCTCTTGGTTTTGGTCTCTCTCTTGGTGATTTTCTTGGTGATATTCTTGGTGATATTCTTGCTAAGTATGGCGTAAGTTTGAGAGAGAGAGTAGTATAGATACAATTACTACATTTGTGTATGCTACTTGTTCTGTGGATATGTAGATTATCTCTCTTGTGTGCTACCCTTGGAAAAGGAGCGCTCTACTTGTCTTGAATTGTTGTTGCATTTAGAAACTAGGGTTTATCTGTTGGTTCTGGATTAGGCTTGCTGGAATTATTATAAGTAAAGTTTAGTGTGATCGTGGGTGGAATATGTGAATGCCTATGGTTGGGTGACAATAATGCGACATTGTCTATGGTTAAACGAGCATACCAAAATTTCAACATGGTATCAGAGTTGGTTTCCTTCATAACCATCTAACTGTTGGAAGGTAGATCCTTAGTTTCCCCCATTTCCAAGCTCGTTGAGCACATATTGAACTCATTAAGAAGGTCACCTAAGTAGGGTGCATCTGTTCCTCAGATCATTTATGAAAATTTATAAAGTTGAGATATTAAGGTTTCCTCATAAAAACCCTAGGTTTGCAGTGCCAATTCCTTCGTGCCAATTGTAACACCAGCTACAGTGCTTGTTGTAGCACTAGTTGTAGTACCAGTTGCAACACCAGTTGCAGTGCCAACACCAGTTGCAATAATTTTTTTGTGAAATGTTGGGCCTAATCTTTGGTTGTTCTAGTGCACCTTACCCTAGCATAGCTCTAGTTACCTTTAGATTTCAAGTTGGATCACTTTGAAGTTTTAGGGTTCGTCATTGCTTGTCATTGTTGTCGTATGGTGTCATTGTATGTTTCTTCGCGTCGCTACTACCGAAGGTATGTACATATACATGTTTAAACTGCATCACTATTTCGTCTGTGATTGCAGGAGAAAGGATCTCTAGTCCAAGAAACAATTGTAGATCCATAGGGATCTCAGATCCAACACATTCAAAGGAAAAATGCACTCTAGGTTTGATTGTTTGCATACTCCTCTAGATGTTATGGAATTATTGTGACCTTATGAACATCTAGTTGTATTTTTATCCATTGAATTTATGATTATCATACTAACCTCTCTTCAAAGTTGAAGTTAGAAAATAACTTTAGTCAAATTATTAGATTGATTAAGGTTGATACTTTAGAGTTTATTTGCACTATATTCTTTAACTCAGATTTATGTCTAGGAAGCATATTGTCTTAAGTACAGGGGATAGGTTCAAGAGAATATGGGTCATATTGAGTGAAGGAGACTAATAAGAAAATAAACAACACTTGTTCTTGAAGATAAGACTCAAGGTTCCATGTTTGATTAAATTAATAAGTTTCCAATTTGCAAATATCAAGTTTGATAATTGCTACATTACTAGTTGTGACAACAATCCTTGAAAGGTTCTATTACTTCTAAATACAATGAATACTTGGAGGCATGTGAGTACTATTGGTATAAATGTTCGCAAGATGAACTAACATCTCCTCTAGGATATACTACTTGTTTTTCTTCTAGGGAGGTCACCTTGGTAATAATATGATGATTACCATGAGATTTTTTTTTTTTTATTCTTGTTGACATAGATATGTTCTTATGAAAATGTTATTATAATTTTTGTTCTTATTTTCTTGTTCGTGGCAAGTTACCATGGATGAATGACTGATCAAAACACTAGAAGAGTGTTGTTCATATTTCTTATTATTGTATTTTTATTTTGGTTCTTATTCCAGGAAGGTCACAAGTAATGGCTCTGAGAAGGAGCTACTGTGATTATGGTTCTTGTTCTTGTTTTTATTATTATAATAGTATTATTATTGTCTATTGTTTTTCCCTTTGTTCTCCTTGTTCCAGGCAGGTCACAGGTGATAACTCTAAGGGAAGCTATAGTGACGGTTATAAGAGACCACATATTAGATGGTCTCTAGTTTGAGACATGGAGAAGACTATCGAGATAAGAAGTTGTATACATGATCGTATACATCCATGTACCATAGAAGAAGAAGAACAACAAGAGTACTTTTTTGAGATACATAGTATCTCATATGGAGATTGATTGCAAGGAGAAGAAGGCTCCAAATATGACCGAACAAATCCCTCCAGTGCAGTTGATCACTCTTCATATCATCAGGAATTGTTAGTAGAGATAGAAGGGCCTACCCAGAATCATTGTAGTAACCAAGAAGAGACCAACGTGGTCCCATCAAACTTTGTAGGATGCAACATTGATGAGCCATATCATACGGAACATATGGCTTCGAAGATTATACAGACTCAAAGGGAATCAAGCTTCAAAGGGAGAATGGAGACTCGGATACTTTCATATTCACATGGAAGAGAGAGACATATTCCGGAACTGTTAGACAAATTCCATGGGTTGAGAAGGCTAAATAAAATTTTCATAGGCTTCAAGGAGATATGAGATATTATGGGAAGATTCCCTTGCTTCAATAGAATTTTCTATAGTGACCGACGAGGAAGCCATTCAAAAGGATTGGGATACATATCTTTTACTTGGTTCTGAAACCAGAAGGGAAGTAAGTGGTGGATTCCAGGTTGATCTAAAGGATCAATCATATTACAAATAAATAGCCTAGAGATATACAAAGCCTGATTTGTGTCAAGAGGATTCTCCCATAAAGAGGGAGAATACTATGATGAGACACTTTCTCTAGTATATTTCTACCGACGAACATGTAGCATATATGTTGACCAATCCTCTATCAAGGACAAGATTGGAGTGGTACAAATGTTTTTTTTCTCTGGTAGTGAGAAGTGATGGGTTCCCCAGTAGAGGGAAGTGATGAGATCCCCAGTAGTGAGAGATACTCTAGTGCAGGTTTGTACTCCATCACATGATAGTATCCTACCCCAACACAGGTTGGTACTCCAATGTAGGCTAATATGCTACCCCAACGCAGGTTGGTACTCTAACACAGGCCAATATGCTACCCTAGCATAGGTTGGTACTCCAACACAGGTTGGTATGCTACCCTAGTGCAGGTTGGTATGCTACCCCAATGTAGGTTGGTACTCTAATGCAGGATGGTATGCTACCCCAACGTAGGTTGGTATGCTACCCCAGTAGAGTTTGGTAATCCAACGCAGGATGGTAAGCTACCCTAGTGCAGTTTGGTACTCCAATGTAGGCTGATATGCTACCCCAACATAGGCTTGTACGATACCCCAATGTAGGCAGGTACTCTAACGTAGGCTAGTATTCTACCGCAACGCAATTTGGTACTCCAATGTAGCTTGGTATGCTACCCCAACGGATGTTGGTACTCCAACACAGGATGGTATGCTACCCCAAGGCAGGTTGGTACTCCAACGCAGGCTAGTATGCTACCCCATCGTAGGTTGGTACTCCAACGCAAGACAATATGCTACCCCAGCGCAGGTTGGTACTCCAACATATGCTAGTATGTTATCCCAGTGCATGTTGGTACTCCTACGCAAGTTGGTATGCTACCCCAACACAAGTTGGTAATCCAAAGCAATATTGTATGCTATCCCAACAAAAGTTGGTATCCTACTCCAATGCAGGATGGTATATTACCCGAGCACAAGCTGGTATGTTACTCAAACTAAGGCTAGTAAGCTACTCCAGTGAAAGTGCAAAATTTCTTATGACATATAGATCTATTATTGACAATAGGACAATGACCAAGCTGTGTAGAAGCACATAAGTAGTGATGATGATCATGCCAAAAGGAATACCTTCCTCGTTAAGAGGGAGTGTTAAATGTTTGAGTCAAATTCTGTGTGAGATGATGTGTTACTAGTTCTGTATGAACTAGATGTTGATCTATAGTGTCAGAAATGATTCCTAGTTAGAGTGTCGATAAGTAGCATCAGAGGTTACTATCTTGATTGCCAACCAGTAGTGTTGGAGGTGTCTGCTAGCTACATGGATAATGTGCAACTATGATGGTGATACTTGTTACATGATCTGTTTGATCATATGGTAGCATGTGTGGCTATGGTGATGCTACATGTAGACTAGTCTGCAAGACCATGTGAGTCTTTCCCATGCCATGTGAGATGGATAGATGTGTTTGAGACAACAACATGAAGAAAATTTTAGTTAATACCTCCCTAGCTAAGAGGGAGTGTTGATGTTTTGGTAGTTGCGAGAGGTATTAACCTTCACGTGTAACCTATGACTTAGAATTGAATATTATGGAAGCAAGTGAACAATTAAACATATGTGTGGAAACCCTAGAAGATAATTCGGCCTAACAGAATAAATAATATTGGAATATTATCTTCCAGAAATACAAGTCAACTCCAGAGGAAAAAGATAAACATGAAATGTAATGACGAGAGAGTTAGGTCGTCCTAGCTAGAAAAGTCACTAGACAGATTAATATAAATAAAGGATGTTTTAGCTCATTTGTACACACACTTAGTGCAGAAGTCTTGTGGAAAGTTGCAGTTTCATCTCGAAGGAGGAATAAGGGCGCATGGTCATATATGTGTCTTGGTCTCTCTCTTAGTTATTTTCTTGGTGATATTATTGGTGATATTCTTGCTAAGTATGGCGTAAGTTTGAGAGAGAGAGAGAGAGAGAGTAGTATAGTTGCAGTTGTTGCAATTGTGTATGGTACTTGTTCTTTGGATATGGAGACTCTCTCTCGTGTACACTACCCTTGGAGAAGGAGCACTCTACTTATTTTGAATTGTTGTTGCAATTAGAAACTATGGTTTATCTGTTGGTTTTGGAGTAGGCTTGTCGGAATTATTCTAAGTAAAGGTTAGTGTGCTCGAGGGTGGCATATGTGAATACCTATGGGTGGGTGACAATGATGTGACATTGTCTATGGTTAAACGAGCATACCAAAATTTCAAAAATGGGAAGGCCTTAAGTGAAAAGATGTAGCCTGGTTGTAGTAACTGTAACTATAGATTGGTCAAGCTGCTGTGGTTGAGGAAAGGAAGTGCCACATGATCGAAGATGATGAAAAAGAAAATTGGACAAAACTCTTAAGTCCATAAAAATAATACACTTTAGGTTCTATTCAATAATTTGAATGAATAAATCTCTTCAACTTCACAACCAAATGATATAACTACTCAAAGATCTACAAATTTGACTCAATAATTAATTACAATAATTTTTTTCCATACAAAATTTTAATTTTTATATATATAACCATACACAATTTAATTTAAAATATTTTAAATATAAAGTTGTTTCATTAATCTTCTAACAACCATTGCTTATAATTTGTTATAGACATAAACACATCATATACATTTTATTAATATATCCAATAGGTCCAATATGCTTTATCATTTGATCCATCTTCTAAAGGTTTGAATCAACAAAAGTTTAAATGATGAGTTAGGATGGTCGTTATACCAACAAAATGGTCTTTATACCAACAAAAATGGCCTAGAGCCCTAATATGATATATATTTTAAATATTATGCATTGTTTAATATTATGTATAGTTTTAATTTGTCTTGATTATATACTAAAATTTTATTGTTTTAGTTGATATATAGATGTTGATTATATAATTAAAAATGATTTAATATAAATTGAATGATTATAATTTATATATATATACATATAAATAAATAAATAAATAGAGAACAACAATAATTAATATATAGAAACCATTTTTAATTATAAAGTTATATTAATAATATTAATATATAGAAACTATTTTTAATTATAAAGTTATATTAATAATATTTAACAATATATAACAAATACAATATTTATAAATAAACTTTATTAATAAATAGATAAAGCTTGATTCTTATAATCATGATGACTGATGACTAAATGCTATAGACATAATCATAATAACTTTTCCATAAGCCTAGGAAAAGCAAGTTGTCCAACAAAGTTTCCTAACAACATTGTACTACTATTGTGTAGTACATACAACCTTACTATTGTGTAGTACAAGCTTATGGATATTTCACAACATTGTGATTTAATCCATAGGGGCTTTTTAGTCTTCCCCTATACATTAACATTTAACCATTAAAACTAACAACATTGTACTACTATTGTGTAGTACATACAACCTTACTATTGTGTAGTACAACCTGATGGATATTTCACAACATTGTGATTTAATCCATAGGGGCTTTTTAGTCTTCCCCTATACATTAACATTTAACCATTAAAACATTAGCATATAGTAAATAACATTTAACAATTAACATAGAGTGATATACAAAACTAAAATTTAACAACTAATATATAATGATATACACATTGAGCTCCAAGCTAAATTACAGATGAGGGAAAAGGAGGGTTCTAATCTATGTTACTTCATCTAAACTTGACTGCAGGGGTGCTCCTGTTCTCTCCATATCGAGAGTCATCCTTTTCCATGTCTCGAGGGTTTTGTTCAATTATAAATTATAAAGGTAGCTTCTTCGAGCTCTAGATTTTGCATCACAAATGATGAGCATGGTTAACAGGTCTGGTTTTAAATGGAAAACAGCAATAGCATATTTATTGATAATAAAAATTTTAATACAGTTTAAAAAAAACATCACAAATGATGAGCATGGTTAACAGGTCTGGTTTTAAATGGAAAACAGCAATAGCATATTTATTGATAATAAAAAATTTAATACAGTTTTAAAAAAAAATTGTTGATAAATTTAAGAAATAACATATAAAGTTATAGGTATTGTTTAATTGTTTTATGTTTTAGTTTTTTTTATTATAATTAGGTGATATAAATTTGGACAAAATTACAATTTTTTATTGTTTAAATTGTATTTCTAAATATATAAATAAATCTAGTATATTGAAAAATCTTTAAAACACTAAGATAATGCAAACTTAACCACTCAAACCTACAAATTCAACACTTTCTAATCTAATCTAAAACAAAATTAAAAAAAATATATCCTAATAAAAACCAAAACATAAAAACTTTTAAACTACAAAATTGTATTATAGTGCTCTGTAAAGACTGATGAGCGCATGACACCAGCTATTTAGCGTTATTGAGCTTGCTTGGAAAAGCGTATATGTTCTGAACCTTACTTAGGCCTACTCTCTCTTCTTTAGTATCTAAATACATGACGTTGAGTTGAAGTGAATTCTCAAGTTGTTTTGAAATAATTTAATATATCACTTTTACATGATTGTTAATGATTCAAGATATGAAAGTAATTTTAATATCATTGATTTTCTTAACCTTTTGAAATAATTGGGTAGACTGTGAATGATTCATTGAATGAAAGTAGCTAATATGATTAAGCCTTTTGGAAGTAAGTCCCTCAGTTTGACTTTTGAAGTAAGTGTGAACTTAAATAAACCTATTGTTATTATAATATTGTATATATTTATCGCACCGATATCGCTTTTTAACCACGCGACAACGGCCTTCATAGTCGTCAGCGACAACGGCGCGCCATAGTCATCAGTGGACAGGTAACTTTGAGATGAAGCAAATTGAATGAATTTCCCTTATATTCTTCCGTCCATCAATCCATCCCACGGTTTTTTCATACAACGAAGAAGCAAAACCTTGAGGAGTAAACTAACGGCAGAACAGGTAAATCGATAGTCGGTGATTTTGGGCGCCAAAACGAAGTACGACGATGAATCCAGCGGCTGCGTTGTCGAGGTCGGCGTCTGGGAAGCATCTCTCCTTCCGCAGCAATCTTCACGGAATGAATCAACATCTCGCCGCTACTTCTCCTGTTGCAGCAACAAGATTATCAGAGAGCCTGTCTTTCGGGTCCCGACTTTATGCGGACGAATCCGAAAGTAACTGCATCCTCAGCGAAGGGATATTTGGATTTGATTATGCGAAAGAGCGTTTAGAAAAGAGGCAGATGTTCCTCCGCAGCTACCACTTTACCACCAAGGCCGAGGAGGCGAGTAGTATTAGTAGTGATACGCTCTCTGAGAAGGTGGGGGGTTGCCTTTTCAAGATCAGAGCGGCCTTATGGACTGTTATCGCCTGCAATCCCCCGCGCGCTGACGGGCACAACGGATTTGTACGCATTCATCGTCAAGGGAACCCGTCTTTGTCTCAGTTCTTTGAGCAGAGTTGCTAATAAATTCCGTGAGCAGGCGCCCCATTCATATCGCCTCCGCTCTCCAATAGCCTACTAACTACAAAGAAGAGTGCAGTTATGTAATAACGTCTCTGTCGCTCTCTCTTTCTCTGCATTTGCAAGAGTTTAATATTAGGAATGGGTGAGAAGTAGAAGGCTCTGCTGTTTGTTTTGTGGACGGGTTTTTCACTGTTATCAAAGAAGGCCAAACCCTAATTTAATTTTCAGAATTTGGTGAACTATATTACGGGTATAATATATATTTATATTTAGAAAAAGGTTCATTGTTTTATCAATTCTTTATGTTAATATTTTTTTAATATATTTATATTTAGAAAAAGGTTTATGTTTTATAATTTTTTTATGTTAATTTTTTTTTAATTATAATTTTTAATGGTTCAAAAAATTATTTTTAATAAAAAATAAATTTATATTTTGAAATTTATTTATAATTTAATTTTAGAATATTCATAATTTACTTTTATTGCTTTATAATAATTTATACCATTAATATTTTTAATTTTATATAAAAAATAATACAACTTTATAGTAGGCTATGTAAAGGCATTTTTTAGGCAAAACTAATAAATTACTCTTGTGTACATTACTTGGTGACCAATGCATATTCATAAGGATGGTGCTTCCAATGCATATTATCACTTCTCTACACAATCTTAATTGCAAATGATAATGCCACTTAGTGACAAATCATATGATCCCAATCCTAGTGCAAGCGAGAGTTGAGAAGAAATGGCAAGCCTTAAACGGATCAAAATCGAGGGTTTATGCTCATATGATGTTGCAAGATTGCTCTAGAGAAGTGGAGTGGGCTTGACCCATGGGTCCCAAGATAAAGGATAAAGTTGGATGGGAAGATTGTAGAAAGGAGATTGTTGGGAGGGTGTAGAGTAGAATTTTCTTTTGGAGATGAGAGGGTGTAGATTATTTTATTTTATTTTATTTTATTTTATTTTATTTTATTTTATTGATTGAGATGTTTAATTTACGTGTATTTTTGTTTTGTAATTTAAGTTTTATGGTTAAGGATTTTAATAATGGGGTTTTGGTTGTAACATTTGTTACTAGAGTAGGTTGTTTGTGTATAGAAGGAAGGGAGGATTAGGTTGTGTTTTTTTGGTGAAAGAGAAAAAAAATATAGGCAAGTTAAGTTAAATTCTTTGGAAAAACTTGGTAGTATCATTAGAAAAGAAAAAACTTGAAAAGCCTAATATTGTTAAACAAAAGAGAATGTTTTTCTATATAATAAGACAAAGAGATAGTTAAAGCCACAAAGAATAATTTAATAATACTAACAAGTTCAAAGGCTAGAGAAAGAGGGAGAGAGGTGTGGACCTTGAGAAGAGATAGAAGAGATAGAAGCGTAGATGTATCAAAATCCTCTTAAGAAGGATTGTAGTGAGAGAAAAGAAGAAGATGTTGCAAGAATGAAAATAGGACTATTGTAGCAAATCTATAGCAAGGGTGAGAAAACTTGCATATCTAATGGTTTTTCTAGATCACGAACAACAATGGATTAAAAAAGAAAAACCTTAATCAATGGATCCACATTAGTTTAGATCTAACTCTACCATAAAAGAAATAAAACAAAGAACATACTAGCTACAAAATGCAGTAGAAATATCCAAAGAATGGGATCAATCTTTATACCCAATGGAAAGAATAAAATAAAAAAACACCTATAAAGAAACTATTGAAGACAAGAATCTCTGGATGGCCTCTCCATGGGAGGGTTCTTATTCTTTCCTAAGTGTGTGGAACATGGTGTGCCTCTCTTCTTCAATGGTTGAAAGGTATGGTGAAACGAGGCTAAAAAAGGAGTAGAAATTCCAACAACATTTTGGTACTTTCATGTGAGGATCATTTGGAAATGGGGGAAACCTCTTTATTTTATAGAAAAAGTAGTGGTTATCTTAGATAGGGTCAAAATAATAAAATATATTATATGACAAAATCATTTTTAACCATTATTTGATTATTTTACCTTTTTTGAATAAAATAAAAAGAAAAAAGGAATAAAAATGGTTTATAACTTTAATCAACTAAAATAACATTAGGAAAAGTAGTTTCCTAAATTATTTTAGGGGAAAATAGTGTGAAAGTGGGTGAGGACATGGGAAACATGTACTATACATGGTGTATTTCCGTAATCCTAGCAATATGGGCTAGGTGAGTAGTTTTTTGGTCATAACAGATGCCCCCTAATGTATGAGTGTAAGGATCACAACGTATGATCAAAATACATTATATTTTTCTTTCATGGGGATATGGATCAACCGAAGAGAGAGAAAAATGCCACGAGAAAAAAGAGAGGCCCAACCATCGAATAGGCCATAGAAAATTACTCGAAAAACAAGAAGGTCAAAAGGTGATGAGGTACATGTTCTCAATGGGACGAGGTAGGCATACCCATACTTATCAACATAACTCATGATATTAATAGTGTCACAATGAAGAGGTATTAAATTCAACATGTTGCTGGAAAATCATGACCATACTATAGAATCCGTCTCTCATATACATATATCT
>ML791247.1:10751-21297 GCA_009831015.1 Picea engelmannii
AACTAGGATAATTATAATTAAAGGATTTCACAAACATTTGATTGGTTTATTGTCTTTTATAAAAGACTAGTCTTGTTGATTGGATTGGATGCATACATAAATTACTAAAGGGTGATAGTTATTGATTATTAGTACATGCACGACACTTGTATGTACTAGCTACACATGCATTTCTGGTACATATACACTACTATGTATGCGTTTTCTTTACTTACTTACTAATAGCGTCGGTTGATTGTTATGAATGTGTGAACCCTGTTTCTTTTCCTTTGTACCATGAGATACCTTAACTTCGGGATGAAGTTTTCTGAAGGGTGGGTGTATGTAACAACCTTGGTTAAATAGATGCATAGGGATTATTAATTATAATTAATTTGATAATCTGACTGTCCTAATATGTTAGTTAAACAATAATTATTTCTTAATAATATTAACTAATTAATTATTTATTAATTACTTGTTCATATCTGTCAATGATTAATTAATTAGTTAATTGACTCATTAATTATTTGAGTAAAGAATTAAAGGGGTTAATAATTTAATTTATTAAAGACTTACATGTGAGGGGGGGGGGAGAAACATTAAATGGAGGGGATAAGATAATAAATAAGGGGATAAGATAATAAAGAAGGGGATAAGGTAATAAAGGAGGGGATAAGGAAATTAATGAGGGGGAGGAGAGTCGGTGAAGAGGAAGATATGACAGGGGAAGAGTCCTACGTGAAGGGGGATGAGAAGAGGGGGAAGGAAGAACTACGGGAGAGGAGAGACTGTAGTTCTAGTTTGGTCTTTTCTGGTTCTATTGTTGGGTTCTGCAGTTTCTGGGTGAATCATTGCAGGGGGCACTGGGTTGCTGGGGGTTTTGGGCACGGGGGCAAGGATTCCTTTCAGTTTCCTGGAGCTAGGGAGCCAAACAGGCTGCTCCTAGCTAGCTGGGAGGTTAGTTGGTTTGGGCAGAGTTGGCCAGTGCATCATGCTAGGCAAGGCAACAGGGAAAGGACAATCATATTGGCGGGAATTAGCATCAGAAGCAGGTATTTTATTTATGAATTGCTGAGTTATTTTCATGCTGTAGATAAATGTTTAATTTCTGCTAAATATTTATTCTTATATGATGGTGAATGAATTATTTATGCATTGAGAAAGGAATTATATGTTTAATTGTATGAATTATTTTGGATTTAGTTAAGTTAGGTTCCTACAACTTCAATCAAAAAGTCATCAAATTTTTTTATGGTATCCCAAAAAACATCTCTATATTGTTTCAACCTTGGGTTCTTTGCAGCAAAATTCCTTTTAGTTTCTGAAACAATCAAATATTGGCCCCCTCTTATGTGTAAGTATTTTATGTTCATATCAATAGCTAGGTTCAAACCCAAAACGAGGGCTTCATACTTAACTATGTTGTTAGATAAATTAAACTCAAGTATGTATGAGAAAAGGGTATCCTCTTTGTCTGGTGATATAAATACAACCCTAGCACCTGACCCTAAACTATAGTGTGCACCATCAAAATCCAAACCCCAACATCCATCCCTTCTCTCCTCATCTTGAAACAAAGAGTTTTCCAATATAAAGGTGTTGTTTATTCCTTTGTTGAGAACTTTATGGGATGAATCAATGAAGTCTTTGACATGTTTTATAGTAGCCCATTTATGGGTTTCATCTCTTTTGATGGACTATTATGATCCACTTTTAATGGAGATAGGTTCCTTTTTCTCACGAGGTGGACACAAAATCTCATGAACATACTATAATAAACTCTCTTCTACTTTTTTTTCCACTATGGTTTTCTTAGTTTTTACCCTTTCTTCCATGGGGGGAGATATTGTTCTAGAATTTGGTCCCTCCTCGTTTCTCATGAAAGTTGTTATTTGACCAAATGCCCTACGTGAAGCTTCCCTTTTATCCTTATGTAAGTAGTGTGACAACCCTAGTTAAATAGTTGCTTAAGGTTTATCAAGTATAGTTAATTAAATAATTAACTGTCCTAATCTGTATTAGTTAAATAATGATTATTTATTAATAATATTAATTAATTAATTTATTATTTATGTATTGTTTAATATATGTTGACTAATTAATTGATTGATTAATTAGCACATTTAATGTTTGGGTAACGAATTAAAGGCTTAATAACTTCTAATTTATTATTAGAAAACTTTACGTATGGAGGGATATGGTATTGAATGGAGGGATAAGGTATTAAATGCAGGGATAAGGTGGGTGGAATTAAAGGAAGGTAGGAGGTGGTGAATGGGAGGAGGATATGAGGTGGCAGAGGCATTCGGGAGAGGGACTTTTGGAAACTTTGGGGAAAGGAAGCTTTTTCTGAGATTAGGGACTGTGTTTTCTAGTTTGTATTTTTCTGATTTGGTTTGGAGTTTGGGTGGACTGTTACAGGGGTGCATCAGTTGCTGGGATTTTTGGGCTCGAGGGGCAGGAATCCTCACGGAATCCTAGAGCTAGGGAGTCAGACAAGCTTTGTTCCTAGATGGCAGGGAGGAAGGATTCAGTTTTGGGCAGAGTTTGGGCAGAGCAGCAGCGAGGACAAACAGAGATTGGAGAAATAGCATCAGACAGAGGTATGCATTTTCATGATTACGTTGTATTAGGTGGTTATCATTAAGTTTTTGAATATGCTGTGTTATGTCGTTGTTACATAAATTTATTTTCATGCTGTTCATAAATTTAATTTATGCTGAATAATAAATGATTATAAGTTGATGATTAAATTGTACAAGATATAGTTTCTCCATTCTCTATTTTAGATTTTGTTTTATAAGGATCTATGGGAAGAGACCTTACACATGGTATCAGAGCCCTGGTTTAAAAACTTGGACCAGGGCCTACCCACCTACCGAATTTAGGAATGGAACTGTACCCACACAGAAATTAAACAACCCTAAATAATCTGTAAAGGGTATATATATATATATATATATATATATAGATATAGATATAGATATAGATATAGATATAGATATAGATATATATATAGATATAGATATAGATATAGATATAGATATAGATATATTGAAAGCAGCCCAGGGGCCCTGAAACCCTTAATTACATATAAATATGGGCCAAGCTCCAGCTCTAGCTGCACCTAGCCTGCAAGCCAAAAAAAAATAAAGCAATCTTTAAACACTTGTTTTAAAATAAATAGATTCATGTGTATATTGAAATATAAGGAAGAACAATGAAAAAAAGAGAACAAATATATATATATATATATATATATATATATATATATATATATATATATATATTTGTATAATAAATAAATAAATAATTGTGGGTAGAGGCCCACCTCCAAGTTTCAAAGTTGTAACCTCCATGGGATCTAAATCCCCTTTTTGGTCGAGCAAGACCACTAATTGCATTAGTATATAGCACAATTTTGTACAATTTTTGGTCTACAATGCCTTCATAAAGCCATCTTCATATATTCGTCCATATCTCCAAGTTCAACGAGATAAATTTTGAGCCAGCTGGGTACACCCATACTCCTTCATGATTTTATTCAATGCTTCCAGATCAGATCTACACCTACCATACTGTAACCATTCTAACAAATTATTGTATTTTATATTAGATACCATTTTAAATATATATATATATATATATATATATATAATAACAAAATAAATATATAAATAAATAAAAACAGAAATTCCGACCTACCAGATTTGATCCGACGACCGAAAGATGGCAAGACAAACTTTTTCTCTTGCAAATTCCTCTCTACCAACAGAACCAATGTCCTCCAACAAGATTTGAACCTTCGACTTGTTCAACAAAAGTTCTTGTCACATAGTGCGCAACTATGATTCTAGCTAACCAGTACCGGGATGTGAATTACTTAGGAGAAGTAAACTCATTACATATGTAATGATGTCATTTCGTATTTTTACTCGGCGGTGAAGTATCGATGCAAAACTTCCTCAAACATTAAGAGTGCATATGCTCGTATTCAATCTAGGAGCTCTCTCATACTCTAGAGATCAATTCCCGCGTATTCATTTCCTTCACGATGAAAAGGTAGAATGACGACCCTACACCAAGAATCACCTGGAAAACTACAAACCAAAAGAATAAACAGGGGAAAATGCTCATTGTTGCCCCACTCTAGTTTTCCAAAATTCACCCAGACCATGCACCAAGCCACGGGGAGGAGACATAGGAACCAAAGGCCACAAACAACACATGCGCGGAGTACCACAAGTCAACAAACAAGTCACCAAAGACAAGCACAAGCACCAAGCCCTTACCATTCCACATGTCTCATCCAACAAAACCAAGCCCGCAGACCAAAGCCCAAGCCAAGATCAAGGGAGGAGCCTACAAGGGACAATACGGTGCACCACGCATATGAAATTGTATGGGAGGAGCCCACGTTAAATCCCAACCACCGACCAAAGAGCTAGAGCCAAGCACCAGGTCACAAAAGAGGACCCCACAATGTAGGTTACAAACCGGCACCTGCAACATCACGGGTTAGCCACAATTGTTAAGTCAGAGCTAATGCACAAGCACCAAATCAAACCATGAGGAGGAGGTGACTAAGTCCCATGCACTACGTGTTGAAACCAAACACCTGCATCAACATCCACTCAAAACGGATCAATAAAAACACACAAAAATCCTCATTAAATCACAGGTTTTCAAATCGAAACAGATCAACACAACCTGCAATCAACACAACTAAGATTAGCATCAACCAGAACACATAAATTAAGCTAAAAAAAAATATATCCCAACGTCCAATACCAAACGCTAAGCCTGTGACCATTACCATAGCTTTGCCACAGTAGTAGAGAGGGAGAAGCCCAAGGCGCATTTGCATAGTGAGATAGGCGGCAGTGATGGAGCGTTAGGGTTGAGGATAGTTTAGGGTTTGATTAGAGAGGCGTGTAGGGTTGGGGATGAGCATGGATTTTGGAGGGGCACGTGGGCCTGATGCGAGGACCCATGATGCCCGTTTAGTAATTTAATTATTTTTTTAATTGTTTTTCTTTATTTATTATTATTATTTTAAGTTAATTAATTATTTTAATTTATTTTTATATTATTTTTATTTTTAATTGCTTTAAACAATTAACATTTATTATTTTCTTTAAAAAAAAAATATTATAAAGATTTAAATTATGTATATACATTTAAATTATATATGTTTAATATAATTTAAACTAATTTAAATATTAAATATTAAATATAATTTAAATTAATTTATATATATATTTAAATTATATTTAAATCTATGTTTAATCTATGTTTTAAATTATTATATTTTAGTTCATTGGTTTAAAGATAGGTTTAAATTTACGTTTAAACACATATTGGCTTAAAATTAATGTGATTAATTCATTAGTTAATAATTATTCAACATTAGGTTAAAAATCACCTTAATTATTTTAAACGCAAAGTATAAGGACTTAGACCAAGATAAGTGGGAGGGGGGCTTCATGCGCACTAGGCAGGTAAGTTAGAGAAATTGGTGAGTATGGTGCAAAGCTAGCATAGCTAGCAAGCGAGGGAGTCAGTAGTTTTCTTAGGAAGTGACACCAAGCTTAGACGCTTAACCCTAACCTAGCCCCTTCCCCTAAAGAGAGTAATGTCTGTTTACAGAGAAGTAAGAAAAAATCTTACGCCTAACCCTGTTTTCTAGTTTAAGTTGCGCAAATGTGAAATGTCCTTGAACTCACCCCGACAACTTTGGTTGATGCAGATTAAATTATACAGGATGGTTATGACTCAAGGAAATCGAGGTAGAGGGGCATCGTCATAGGGACCGCCAGCATCGCCACCACCATCGCCTGAACTAGCTCTCATACTGCGCTCTTTGGAGGCCATAAATGAGACTTTAAAGGGGTGTCAACCAACAGGGGTCGAAGTGGAGCCCCCACCATCTGGAATGGGTAATATAGAAGCATCGAGGGATTCAGGGGGAGGAACTCCACTCGAAGAAATCACTAGAGAACTGCAGAAGATCAAACTTCCAGAGTATGCCAGGGGTCATGCCAGTGAACATGCAGAAGCATGGTTGGAAGGCATGACAAGGTGTTTTTCCTTAAGAGACTATGCATCCACTTCAAAGGTGAAGATAGTGAATTTTCAGTTGAGAGATAGTGCCTTGAACTGGTGGGGAAACCTAGAAAGGAAACTCCATCTTACCCCAGACACTGTATCTTGGGAACTTTTCAAGGAGAGGTTCCAAAGGAAATATATGTCAGCTTACTATGAGGAACAACAGGTAGGAGCGTTTCATGCCTTAGTATAGGGAAACAAAACCATAGAAGAATATGAGATTAGTTTTATGGAATTGGTCAAATATGTTTCATATATGGATAATGACCAACGACAGGTATAATGCTTTGTCTATGGGTTAAACCCTAGGATAAGGGCTATGGTGCGAATGTGGAAACCGTCTTCAGTAGCGGAAGCTGTCGAAAATGTGTGTTATGCGGAGGAACACATGAACTTAACCAGAGGTATGAGATCGACCTTTCCGCATCATTCTAGATTCATGGGGAAGGCCCCTAGGACATTTCCTAGGGGAGGGGGCTCAAGGACACCTCCATATGGTAATAAAGTCGCACCAAGGACAGTATCCATAGGGATTTCAATGGCAGCGAGTGCAGCATATCGTTCATCACCAATGACGTAGGCAGGTCCATGGCCATCTCAAGGAGCAACTAATAGGGGCAGGGGTTCTAGGGGAAGGACCTCATTTCAGAGACAGTCACAGAACAATGCGTAGGTTCAATCCTGTGTTACCTATTGGGGATGCAGAGGACCCCATTACCAGCGTGACTGCCCAAAGTTACAATCAGGATTTGTGCATAGAGAAGGAAAGGCCCTGATGGGAAGAGCAAGTGGATAATGGATACCGAATTGAAATTATGGTTGTATGCAATTACATGATGATAATGCATAGAAATGTATGAGTTTGTGTTACAGACTAATCTGCAGGTTATGGGCTATGAAATAGCCAAGGGATAATGATGATGAAAGTGGATGTCATGACGACTGGCCAAGAAACAATATGGTATGAATCTTTTCATGTGAAATTATATTGGTTTGGATGCATTGCTATGGTATGTGGACCAATGCAAGATTTCAGGTGGTGAGACTGCCCAAAACTGAATAGACGATGACAAAACTCCCAGCAACATGGTGCCACTATATATTCCATTGTAGGGTGTGGACCATAGTTATGATTAGGAGGGGTGGAGGCATTTCCCACCGTGTATCCTCCGAAACCTTAAGTGATGGGAGGACAGTGTTAGCTCACGCTCCCCAAGACGTGTGATGATGACTGTCAGTTGCCTGCTGGGGAAGCTTGGTCGAGATAGTGACACTTCCGCTTATGAGTTCTATTTGGATTTAGGTCAATATAGTTGATGCTCCAAGATAGTCCAACAGAGGAAGGATAGGAATGGAGATGAAAGTAACTTTGGGAGGAAGGATGAGTAGAAATAGTTGAGAAAGTATGGAGATTTGTCTGATGGTGGAATTTAATGTTTTCCTTCTAAAAGAGAATGTGTATATATGAATATTCATAATTACGTAACTAAACCACAGTTGTCCAAATAAAATTGTTGAACTAGGATAATTGTAATTAAAGGATTTCACAAACATTTCATTGGTTTATTGTCTTTTATAAAAGACTAGTCTTGTTGATTGGATTGGATGCATATGGAAATTACTATAGAGATGATAGTTATTGATATTAGTACATGACCAAGAATCGTATGTACTAGCTACACATGCATTTCTTGCACATGTACACTAGTATGTACGAGTTTCTTGGCTTACTTACTAATAATGTCGGTTATTTGTTAGGAATGTGTGAACCATATTTCTTTTCCCTTGTATCATAAAATACTTTAACTTCGGGATGAAGTTTCCTTAAGGGTGGTTGTATGTAACAACCCTAGTTAAATAGTTTCTTAAGGTTTATAAAGTATAGTTAATTAAATAATTAACTATCCTAATGTGTATTAGTTAAATAATGATTATTTATTAATAATATTAATTAATTAATTAATTATTGTTTAATATATGTTGATTAATTAATTAATTGATTAATTAACACATTTAATGTTTGGGTAACGAATTAAAGGATTAATAACTTTTAATTTATTATTGGAAAACTTTATGTATGGAGGGATAGGGTATTGAATGGAGGGATAAGGTATTAAATGCAGGGATAAGGTGGGTGGCATTAAAGGAAGGTAGGAGGTGGTGAATGTTGAAATAATGTAATTGCGAAGAGCATTCTTATTATTATTTTTTTATTGGATTAAATCCCCATTGTGGATTTATCTTGTCATTATTATTATTGGATTAAATCCCCATTGAGGATTAATCATGTCATTATTATTATTATTATTATTGGATTAGTCCCCATTGAGGATTAATCATGTCGGTAATTGTATAAGGACCAAATCCCCTTTTGTTGATTGGTCATCGGACAATTACAATGTGCACAATAAGAAGTCGGCCCCAACAGTTATAATGAAAGGGCCAGAATTAATTAAAGGTGGGTTTACCCACCCAGTGTGAGAGGTCGGCCCTGCCAGATGGTGACTCTTCACACATGCTAGATTGATATAAATAAGAGGCTAGCACCTCACTTCTTACACACACTTCACTTGCTCATTCTCTTATGAGGAAAGCTGCAATTACAAGTTTGAGAGAGGAGAATAAGGGTGGTGCATCTCTTGGGGAGGACTTTTTTTATTGGTTTGAGTTATCTCTTGAACATTGTGCCATTTATGATAAGGAAGTTTTTGTTGGGTTTTCTTCCCCTAGAGGGTTTCCTAGGATAAATGCTGTGTCTCTTGTGGATGTGTATTTCTCAGTGATCTTGTTCTTATTATGCTCTTATCTTATTAAATGAAAAGAAATATAATAATGGCATAAACATTAACATGGTATCAGATCCAACCTGAAGAAAGCACAATATGCAAGAGGAAAAATGTCACTGTTACCGTACCCCAAAATTAGGGTTTTGAAAAAGTGAGTATTTTCAGCTCTCTATCACCATAGAAAGTTGCGCCCTCCCCAAAGGATCAATTTGGCACCTAGAGTGCACCTTTTCAGTGGCTAGATCCTCTGGAAAGTGAAACCCTAGTTTCACAAAGTACCAGAAAACCAGAAAACCAGAGTACCAGAAGTACCAGAAAACTAGAAGCACCAGTCCAGAAATCCGCAGAGCAGATTTGAAGGGGTAAAATTTGGATTTTCTCAAATATGAAGACACCAGGCTACTCACCTTAGCCAAGCACACCTCCTGGTAAGATCAAAATTTGATTTTGAACATTTTCAATTTTTGGTTATTTTCGTTGCCGTAAGTACAAGATGTCTGCAAGCACAAAGCTTGTTGAGAAATTAGAAGGCATACACAACTTCCGTGCCTGGAAGTATAGGATTGTTCTAATCCTCACAGAGAATGACCTATCAAGATTTATCAAAGAAGAAGTGGAGGAACCCAAAGATGCCGTAGAGAAAGCAAAGCATCAGAAGGACTCAATCAGGGCCCAGAGAATCATTGCAGATTCAATCAAAGACCACCTGATCCCATATGTATCGTCAAAGAAGACCCCGAAGGAGATGTTTGATGCTCTAAGAAAACTATATGAATTAAATAACATCAATCGAAAGATGAATCTCAGAACTCTGTTGAAGAATACCAAGATGCAGAAAGGAGAAATGATTCAAGAATATTTCTCCCAAATCTCAGAAATAAAAGAACAGTTGATAGCGATTGGAGACACCATCGACGAAGATGAATTTGTAATGACAACCATAAATGGTCTCGCAAGACCTTGGGATGCCTTCATCCAGTCAGTATGTGGCATAAAGGAGAAACTACAATTTGAAAGCCTATGAGAAGAATGCATCCAAGAAGAAACAAGGGTAGCCAACTGTGAAGTGCTACGAGCAAGGGACGATGATCAAGCCCTAGCTACTCATACAAAAGGAGGAAAGAAGAAACCCTATTTCAAAAGGGAATCTCATAGAAAACCACAACCATCAAACAAATTCAACAATCAAGAATATCATTCAAGAAATTTTCAGAAGAAAGGACAACGCAAGGGACGAGATCTCTCATCTATACAATGATACCATTACAATGCTACCATTGTGATAAGATGGGACACAAGGCGAACAATTGTCCAGTCAAAAAAAAAGAATACAAGAGGAAGCACAAAAGGAAACATGCTCACATTGCCGAAGATGAAGAACCACCTATGAAGATGATTAAGGACCATGTCTTGATCTCATCCCTCTCGGGATCTGTATCAGCTGGAGAGGACACATGACTCATTGATAGCGGTGCATCAAAGCATATGACGGGTAAGAAAGATACTCTCTCTTGTATTTCAGAAAAAAAGTTTTCTCAGAAAGTAACTCTTGGAGATGATTATCAATATCCCATCAAGGGAATAGGAGAATCAAACTACAAGCTTGATTCAGAAAACTCAATAACAATGAAGGACATACTCTATGTACCGGGCCTAAAGAAGAACTTACT
>ML791247.1:25306-46572 GCA_009831015.1 Picea engelmannii
TTAAAGGTGGGTTTACCCACCCAGTGTGAGAGGTCGGCCCTGCCAGATGGTGACTCTTCACACGTGCCAGATTGATATAAATAAGAGGCTAGCACCTCACTTCTTACACACACTTCACTTGCTCATTCTCTTATGAGGCAAGCGGCAATTACAAGTTGGAGAGAGGAGAAGAAGGGTGGCACATCTCTTGGGGAGGACATTCTGTATTGGTTTGAGTTATCTCTTGAACATTGTATAAGCCATTTATGATAAGGAAGTTTTTCTTGGGTTTTCTTCCCCTAGAGGGTTTCCCAGGATAAATGTTGTGTCTCTTGTGGATGTGTATTTCTCAGTGATCTTGTTCTTATTATGCTCTTATCTTATGAAATGCAAAGAACTATAATAATGGTATAAACATTAACAATGAATGGGAGGGGGATATGAGGGGGTAGAGGCATTTGGGAGAGGGAATTTTGGAAACTTTGTGGAAAGGAATCTTTTTCTGAGATTAGGGACTGTGTTTTTTGGTTTGGTTTGGATTTTGGGTGGACTGTTATAGTGGTGCATTGGTTGCTGGGATTTTTGGGCTCGGGGGTCAGGAATCCTCACGGAATCCTGGAGCTAGGGAGCTGGATAGGCTCTGTTACTAGCTGGCAGGAGGAAGGATTCAGTTTTGGGCAGAGTTTGGGCAGAGCAGCAGCAAGGACAAACGTAGATTGGAGAAATAGCATCATACAGAGGTATGTATTTTCATGATTACACGCTATTAGGTGGTTATCAATAAGTTGCTTAATATGTTGTATAATGTGGTTGTTACGTAAATTTATTTTCATGCTATTCATAAATTTAATTTATGTTGAATAATAAATGATTATAAGTTGATGATTAAATTGTACAGGATATAATTTCTCCATTCTCTATTTTAGCTTGTGTTTTATAAGGCTATGTGGGAAGAGACCTTACAAGTAGTATTTGGTGACATGGAGAAGTTCAGAAGGTGAAGTAATAAATTTTGTAACTCTATTTATTTATGTGACCTCTTCAGGACAATCCTTTTCTTGATGGAAAGAGGAAGCTAAGATTTCCTCAAATTCACATGCCCTTTCTTGGACTTCAATAAAGGTAGAAGGTAAATTTTCCCCTATCATAAAACCACAAGGGTCCTTTATGGTTGACATGTAAGACTTGAGGTCACTATTCATTGTGGGCTTGTAATCTTGAGGAAACATTTTTTACAAGGGTGTTGAATGGGTCATTAAAGTCATGTATGATTTCCCTTGGTTTCCTCTTGCACAGATAGAGTTGATTATAAAGGCATATGCAATATTTTATTTTTGAGAATTCCTTAACAAAGAGATCTTGAAAGACATACCAGTTTGCAATTTTTCCTGGTGAAATATTGTCATACCACTCCTTGGCCTTCCTAATGAGAGAATAAGAGAAATGTCTCATCCATACATCTTCATATTAGTCACAAGGTTAAAGAGCAATTAGAAATTCATCCAAATTATTTTTGGTCATAGTTGAATCCTCTCTTGAAAATGTGGGGGGGCATAGTTTGAAACCCTTCAGGATCTTGTGAGGTTATCCAAAAATATTCATCATATCTAAAGGCTTATACAAATATTTGACCCACTGATTTTGGAGAGTTCTTGTTGAACAGGGCATGGACGAGGGTGGACTTGTTGAGGAAGGAGAGGGTAAGGGATTAGGAATTTTGGGTATTGTTTAAGATGCTTAGGCAGAGGTGGGCGGCTAGGGTAGTCCATCGGTAGGGTATGTGTCATGATGGGTTCTAGGATGGTGGAGTCACCAAATCATATTTATGAATAGATAACCAAGAAAGGAAGGGGAAATTTACTCTATTGGAGTCTCTAGGAAATCTATGGGTAAAGGATTTGGGATAAAATATTTCCAAAGTGTTGTTAGGCCATGAAAGAGAATTCAAAATACTCCCCCAAAAATGTGCCAAAATGTTATTGCATAGATTGTAGTTTGGGAAAATCCCAACCCAATCCACAAAAGTGAGACAACTATGGGAGTAGCTACCCATTTTCACCTTCGATAGATACTCCCCTCACTTTATTGATTATAAGTCACCAGAAGGGAGGAATCTCGATGACCCTAGGGGGATTGAGATGTAAAGTTGTAGAATGACCAATGAATCCCCTATAGGTCTAGTTTGGAAGTGAATAAAGGATTGGAAAATAGTCTTGTTGATGAAGGGTGGTTTCCAAAGTGTTGTTTACCTGCAAGACAATATTAAACATGCTTGGAATAAGACAAAAGATAGGTATACAAGCCTTATATCAAAAGGGAATGATAAAGAAACATTTGTGTCCCAATATTAAAGCATGACTAATATATTTATATCATAAATGTAAAGTGTTAATAGATAAAACGTAAGCCATGGAAAACACCTTATAATTATTGGGTAATCAAATCCTAATCATATAGATAATATCCCAATATTGTAGCACAATTGTTTATGGTAAAATAGGGCTTCTATATGATCTTATAAACAATGTATCAAGGCATCATGATGACTTTATAAAAAAAAATCTACATCACCAATAGCTAACCACTAAAATCAACAAACAATCTACACAAAAGATATACAATGACAAGTAGATTATTTATGGAAGTTTGCAACAAAATTTTAATGGTAGAATAGTGAGAAATGAAAGAGTCCAAGTGAGTTTCACTGCAGCCCTAATGTATGTAGAATTAATTTTATTACATCAAGAAAATCACAAGGCTAAGCTATATGCCCTAGTGGCTAAAGTAAGCTAAAATCATGAAGAACAACTTCCAATTTAGACAATCACAAAATCTCTATTCTTCATGTATTTGAATGCAATGATTTTATTTCTCCAATGAAAACTAGATTAGTGCCTTTCTAATTGGGTTATGGGGTGTCTTGTTTAAGATCTAGGGTTTTCATCTTCTCTATAGGTGGAATCCCTTTTACTTCCTAGACAATGCAAAACATAGCAAGGTAAATCTAGGAGGTTGTAATCCCTTTTACTCCTCTTAGAAACCTTTGCAATAGATTATCAAATAAAAATTATCATAGACATGGTGGAGGGTGTATTTCCTTATACTCCTCCAGGAGCTTAAACAATAACAACATTGAAATAAGAGAGAAACACCAACAATATGCAGAAAGTTCTTACCAATTCCAAAGATAGCAAGATAAAGCATCATCTAACAAGCATATTTCCTCACAAAAGTAAGAACAAGCCCAAAGAGAGATAATGCACCACTTTAACTACAAGAGACAAGTATCAAGTATCCAAAATTTGCACAAGAAAGAGAGATGTCTTTTTCCCAAAGTGGGTGAAAATTTAAGCCACAAATTATGTAATTATCGAGTGTGATGATCTTATAAAATTAAATCAAATGAATTTTCTTTATACAAGGTCACCTGAAACAAGTTTTTCCACTTTAGTTATTGTTAGGTGATTTATATGTACTAAAAAAGACACTAAACTACCCTCAATTAAATTTTCAACCTAGAGTAAGTAAACTTAGAGTTGTAGAAAAATATATGCCAAAGGTAGAAGGCTGGTAGGAGTATAATCTAACTAAGGAAGGCAACTACCTAAGGATAATCTACTCAAGCAAAGCTATCTAATGAGCAAACCCTACTAAGCAAAATGAAACTAGGTAACCTAAGTACTTTTGGGCCAAGGATTGATGGATAGTTCCTAAGAAAGAAAGTAAAACCCTATGTAAAGCAAACTAGTTCAACAATAAGCAAAAGCAAACTACTAAGCATAATAAGAAAATGACAAAAGAAAACTTATTTAACTTGCCAACCTACAATCAATGAGCAACTACCCTATGAAAGCAAATAAATAAGCAAGTAAGCAAAAGCACCTATCTAAGCTATTGAAGAAAATAGACAAGTAAGCAAAGACACCTAACTAACCTACTAAAGAAAAAGACAAGTAAGTAAAGACAACTATCTATCCTTCTAAAGAAAATAGACAAGTAATCAAAGACTTCTCATTGAACCACTATCTAGCCTAAGAGCCAAGTGAAGTAAATGCCTATTGCAAAACTATTTCTAATACATGAAAGGAAGTCTAAATGCTCAATGCAATGCATGAAAGACAATCTAGTCTATTGAAAGAAAGAAAGACTAAACACTAATTCTTAATCTATGATAAGCAAACTACTATCTATCAAAGCAACAATAAAACTATTTTCTAAATTATGAAAGCAAGAAACTCTCTCTTCTAATCTACAAAAGCAAGAAACTATCTTTAATCTATGAAACACTCAAATGTAATGCTGGTGGTTGTGTTAATGCCTTCGGTGGTGACGGATGATATCTCGATGACACTTGACAACAAAGGACAATTCCAATCGTATAAGCTTAACACTAATCTCAATGGCAAAATGAAAGATATGGATTAAAAAATCTAAGGAGAATTTAGCCATGTCAAAGATAATGTTAAATACCCTGCATATTCATGTATGAACCATCAACAACATAGCGAGGTTATTATTCCAATTCTACACTATGTAAGCAAACTAGATTCATTCATTAACTAATAAATTCAATTGCACTTTAATTCTAAGAAAGGATATTGCGTGAAATAAAACTATACTATGTCTACTCTAATTATTCAAACTATGATAAGAAAATGACTAAAAATAGAAATTTAAAAACATGATTTTAAAAAGTAAATTGACAATTACATTAACCAGTATTAAGTAAATGAAATCCACATAAACTAAGATAAGCAAGCTATGATTCAAAAACTGGAAGTAAATCTATCCATCTATCAAAATCCTTGTCAAGGAAACCCAAATAAAACTCTATTTTATTCTAAAAACTCTCTTTTCAACATGATTATAAAATGATAAATCAAAGCATAATTTTAACATCTAAATGCACATGAGGTTAATATATATATATAGAGAGAGAGAGAGACTTTCTAATTGCACACAGGGTTAGTATGGAGACTTGCAAGCCTTTTCTAATCTACAAAACCAACACATGCTAACACATGTCATCATCTAACCTGCAAAAGAGAAGTAAAACAGTAAGCTACAACAAACTAATTAATTAAATAAAAACTTGCATATACAGGAAATAAGAAAGAGCAATTTAAATTAAGAAATGCGTAAATAAACACAAGAACAATGACCAGACTGTTGGTGCCCCCCCCCCCCCGAGCAAGTCGTGGCTACCTCTTACAAGCACACCATGAACTTCAACATGCCGAATTCACCATGAAAGATTGAAACGCAGTTCTGGCACAATGTTGGCAATGTAAAACTAAAAACAGAGAAAAAATGTTTTTTTGGAAATTCTAATGCTTATGCTACTTGGTTCTTCTACTTAACAATCATCTGACCACCTTAGTGGTATTTATAACATTTACAAACCAACTGGTCGAACATAAGAGGGTCGAATCACTTCTAATTTCGGAAAAATACAATAAATGATGCCATAACTAACAAAATGGAGAAGACAATAATTGCCTTCTTTGGACAACTAAAATTGAGTTGTCTTGAGCTTAGTAACTGGAGGAGGCGATCATGAAGAAAACCCATGTGCCCAATTTGTCCATCACTGGCCGCCAATGCCATAACCACCAACTCGCCTTGCATTTTTGTGCAATACTGGGTGTTGGAACGAGTGTCGGATCAAGTATATGATCGAGTGCTGGAACGAGTGCCGGATCAAGTGTCGAAACTGGAAACATGGTGCATTTTTCCCTGTAAAAGCAGAAAAACACAAATTAACTCTTGGAAATCATAGAACATGATGAATTAAGCTAGATTTAATCATTAAACATGAATTACACATACCTTATGGGGATCATACCGATTTACCATAAAATTCTTCAAAAAGATCCTTCAAAACATGCAAAACATATATATATACATGCAGCAAAAATGTATAACAACCGTCATAAAAATGAACATATCTCGGGCCCAACATTACCCCCGCACTTATGATTTTGTAGGTCCCACTGCAAACAAAAATAAGTTAACCCTCGGAACTAGGCTTGCTGAGGAGGATCAGGTTTGGAAGCCTCTCCTTCTTCCTGTGTAGACTTAGCCTTGTGCCTTTTGTGTTGCTTCAGCTGTGCTCTGAGGCTACGGTTAGATTTGGTCATCTCATCGACCAATCGTTGAAGAGAGTTAACTTTTGTTTGAAGGACTAGATTGTCATGATGAAGGTGTTTATCTATTGTCTTCCTCTCTTCCAATTGTTGGAGAAGTTGATGATTTTCGTTTTGTAGTTGCTCTATGGTTGGGATAGAATCAGTGATCTCTAAGGAAGGCTTAGATCCTTTGAGGGATATGGACAATCTATCCGTTTTAGGATCTAGATTGGGCATAGGTGAAGTAGGAGTGATGGGAGATCGGAAAGGTGAGGTAGGTTCTGATTTTGTTTTCCTTAGTGGTTCTAATCCATCTGCAGATACTTCCCTAAGTTTCTTATGAGGGATCTCAAGATCGGAGGACAGTTGGATGGGATCCAAAGCAGGTGGAGGCTTTGCATAAGGCTTAGTTCTTGTGTTCTGGGTACTCTTCTGAAAGGGTCCTTTACCAAATCGATTGGATCCCCTCTTGTTTGTAGGAATGATGGGAAAGTCTTACTGCATTACTTCTTGGAGCTTTTTAGGTGTAGGATCAAGAGAGAGTGAAGGCATTGGGGGGTCAACAATGGGCTTCTTTTGGTCTTTTCTCTTGGTCTTTTTATCCGATGAAGAAGTAGGGATATCAGCAAGCTTTTGGTATTGTTTTGGTGAAGAGAGGGTTTGTGCAAGGGAGTTTAGAGTTCTTGGAGAGCGAGGCTTATATGGAGAGATAGTTTTTAGGCTAAGTGGATTTTTGTTGGTCTTAATTGTCAAGTGGGGGTTTGCAAATTGGTAGATAAAGGCATCCCAATTTTTCCCCTGTTTCTCCAATTCGGTAAGAACGAGGAGTTTGATCAAACCATGGTGGAAGAGACTATTATGGTGGTTAGTCACATTTTTCTCACTTGAGAGGACATCTTCTCCAAGCTTTTGAGAAAATAAAAGGGAAAGTTCAAGGGCTTGTTGAACAGAAAATGAGCCAACAATCTAAAATGACAAGCTTTGAAGGTGAAGTATCTACCTTCACATGTAATTAACCTTGTGATGACGATGAGGGGGTTAACCAATTATGGCTTTATCCACTACTTAGAATACCCTTTTTCTCTTGAAATGCTCTCGAATTTGGGCTTAAACACCCTATTGTAACTTGAGCGCGACAATTAATGATTCTTGAACCATCTATCTCCCATTCTTGGAATCTTTATTGCAGCAGAAATGGACTCTTCTATGACTTCAAAGATAAGAGACCCTATCTGTGTTTTCTTACCATCAAAACCAACTACAAATTGCATAGAGAGGCCATCATCATGGACCTGCAAGCTAGATAGAAATGGCCCCCAACCAGCATGCAAAAACACTTCTCTGTACTGTGTGAATTTGGGAATGGAAAACAAATTTGCATAGGAGGAGGGTTCGTATCTCCTAGGCATTGTGATAGAGGTTAAATTCACCAACCAAGGGAGAAATCGACCAAGCAATGACACGGATTTAGCACAGGCTGAAAGTGTTTTTGGACATAGGACGAGATGGCAGAGGTTGGGCATGATAATAGAGTGCCCAGCCCGATTTTGGATGCACTTAAGGTGGAGTAAGTTACACACATGTGCGCGTGGGCTGCCATTTGTGAAGAATTCGAATTCAAAGGATCGATTTGGAGCAATGAACTGGTGCATAATTTAGATCAATGTCCAAGTCTTTTGACTTGGACATTTGATCATAACCATATGAAGCATGTTTAATCAATGTTTGTAACCAATTTAATTGAATGTAATTGATTTTGAGTTACCTAGAATCTAGGATGGTTACTAGTATTCAATTTAATGGCACTTCATTCAGCACTTCAAACGAAATCTCATATGGAACCTCATCTGGTACCTCATACGGTACTTCATCCAGTACTTATGTGTTAAGTGCATTTTCACCTCTTATAATGGATAGCCTACAAATTTAAAGTGTTTTTGACAACCACAGTGGTTAATGAGCAAAGGAAGAATGCTTCATTCTCACCCAATCTTCTGGTATATGACATGTAATGTCAAAAACCTATAATGAACGGGGTATAGCAAGGATAAAATGTATTGTCAAACCTACAACATGCAGCTTGTAATGAATGATAAATCGATAAAGATTGGTATGTTAAGTAGGTGTTCAGTAATTTATAGCACACATGAGTTAAGAAAAAAAATTAACATGACTATCAATGTAATAACTTGTATCATGGTAATAATACAAAAAATCTTGCAAAGACTCATTTCTCTAGGCAATGATCATTTGTCAACTCATGAACCCCTCCCCCACACATAAGTATTCTGACACCTCACAATCAAAAGTATAGGAAACTAGTCTGTATCGCCCAATAGCCGAAGATTTACAGTATGTCAAGTGTAAAGATGAAATTTCACAGATTGGTCTGACGAGATAGTTAGAAGATGGCCCCACCTATAGGATAAGATATCCTATATATACATAAGAAGAGGTAGGAAAAAGAGTTTCAAGATAGTCTTAGAGTCATTTCCCAATGGCAAGTTGATGAGATTCATTAACCTTAGCTTAACCACACATACTCCATGTCAGCTTTGTCTGCAAGTAATGTCGTACATCAGGACAAGTTTAGATTTATTATTTATTTTGGTCAGATTATCATCCTCACTAGGTAGAATGCCCTTCTTCCAGCAAGCATGTTCAGTACTCCAGCGGGTTTACCTAGTCATACCACAAGCCGATACTCGCTGCCAATAGACCTGTTTAGTATCCTGATGGGTTAGCCTCTTAAAACCTCAGAGACTGGCCCTCCATCCTTTAAGATTTTAGTATAAGATTGCTTATGCAAGAAGATGGGGAAACAACTCTGAAACAACTTTTTTCTTTCTTTTTATTTTTAATTGGGATGGTATTTATGTTAGAGGATGACTTTCTGTTATATTGTTTAGTGGTTTTCCTAATGTAAGGGGTACTTGAGAGGACGTGGCCTTATCTAAAGATATGATATAATCAAGCAATTTAGTGTGTAGTGGATGGTACCATTGAAAAAGAACAGAAAGGTATCTCTAGGATCAACTTACTTTCTTCTTTTGTAATTATTGTGATGTTCCCATGACTAACTGCTAATTAGACCTCCTTGTTACTCTTTTGATAAAGACACTTGTCTCACTTACTTAACTTTCTTGGAAAAAACGTACAAGAGACCTCTAGGATTGATAGTTATGGTATCACTTCATGATACAGTGGTGAAGAGTTTCAAGAGCAACTGATTTAGAATGCCTTAAAAAAATGAGAATTTTTGTAAAAACATGGCTAATTACAGTAAGTCAATATTCATTTGATGCTTTAGCAAACACAAAATTCAAGTATAACAATGTGTTGAAGAAAGATTATTGAAACTGTGTACTCCTGGTGAAAGAAATACTTACAGAAACCTCTAGAATTGCCTTATTAACAAAATTCAAAAACTATTTACATATATACAATAGGAAATATTAAAAAAAACTTTTCAAGAACAAGGGGGAAATTCCCCATCTACTAAGGCCAGCTGACATGACCTGTAGAAAATCTTCTTTGGAAATGCACTTATGATAAAATTTATGTCGGTATCCATTTACCACAAAGGAGACTTGTCCATTGTCATTTGTTTTAATTTTTACAGCTCCATTGTCATATACAGTGCCTACCTCGTAAGGGCCCAACCACCGGGTTGTGAGCTTGCCTTTGAAGGTTTTGAATCAGGAATCAAACGACAGGGCCCAATCACCAGGTTGGAAGTGCTTCTTCTTAATAAACTTATCATGCCACTTTCTCCTCTGGTTCTGGACTAATATCATCCATTGGATGGCATCTCACTTGATTTCATCCAACTCATTCAAATGTAGGGCTCGTTTCTTCTGAGCTTCATCCAGGTTCAATCCTAACTCTTCGGAAATACGGAAGGTCCTTACTTGGAATTATATAGGTAAAATTACTTGTTTCCCATACACTAGCTCATAAGGAGTATGCCCAGTGGTATTTCTCTAGGTGGTTCAATATGCCCATAAAGCCTTTGGGAGCCTATTAGCCCAATCCCAGTGATGTAACTAAATAGTCTTGTTCAAGATGGCTGCCAGAACTTTGTTTGTGGATTCTACCTGACCATTGGCTTGTAGGTGGTATGGAGAAGATTTACAATGTTTAATCCCATATTTCTCTTTTATCTCTTTCATCATCTTGGAAATAAATTGAGTGCCTTGGTCGGTAACAATTTCATGAGGGACACTGAAGTGGGTAAATATGTCTTCATAGATAAATTTGACAACATACTTCTCTATGGCCCTGAATAGGGCTTTTTCCTCTACCCATTTGGTGACATAGTCCATACAAACCAAAATATAGTTCTTCCTACGAGACAGGGGTGAAATTGGTCCTACAAATTCGAGGGCCCAGTTTTCAAAGGGTTCTATCATAACTTGGGCCTGCAAAGGAATTTCGTTAGATGACATAGGTCTTCCTATCCTTTGGAAACTATCACAACTTCTCACATTCTTAGCAACATCTTTGAAAATGCTAGGCCAATAGTAACCTGAATGTAATACCTTATATGTTGTGCGTTTGTCAGAGAAATGGCCACCACATGGTCCATCATGACAACTTCATAGTATATCAGGTACCTCGTCCTCTCGGACACATCTACAAATAATCAAATCAGGACCTGTGCTAAAAATATCATGACCAACCCAAGAGTAATTAACACTTTGTGTAATAATTTTTCACTTTTCATGAGGTGACAAATGAAACGGTAACTTTCTAGTGGCCAGATAGTTTTCCATATCCGCAAACCATGGGTTATTGACAGAAAGGGAAAAAAGAGGCTCATCTAGGAAACTATCATCTACAGGGATGTCATCATCCTCATTTTTTATTTGGGAAAGAAAGCCAGCTACTACATTATCTTTCCCAGGTCGGTCAAGCACAGTAATATTAAATTCTTGTAATAACATGAGCCACCAAGTCTCGACCATTAGTTATAGGTTTGTTCATGAGGAACCTAATAGCAAAATGATCAGTGTGTACAAATGCTTCATAACCTATAATGTAATGACGAAACTTGTTAATAGCATGAACAACTACCAAGAACTCTTTCTCGATGACTGTGTAATTTAACTCGGCAGGGGACAAGTTCTTTCTTACAAAATAAATGGCATAGGAGTGTTGGTCCTCTTTCTGCCCTAATACCCCTCCTATTGCGATGTGAGAGGCATCAATGGATATATGAAATGGGAGAGTCCAATTGGGCCCTCCAAGAATTGGTGCCACAAACAGCTTAACTTTTAGGGTTTCAAAGGCAGTTTGACATTGCTCAATCCAAACAAAATCAACATCTTTTATCAATAATCCAAACATAGGTGCAACAATCTTTGTAAAATTTTCAATAAAACGCTAGTAATATCCGACATGTCCAAGAAATCTTCTCACCTCTTTCTGATTCTTGTGGGGTGGAAGTCTAATAATGACCTCAATCTTTGCAGGATCGACTTTTATTCCTTCAGATGAAACATGATGTCCTAGAACCACTCCTTCAATTAACAACATTTTTCATTTTTCATGACTTAGCGATAGGTTCATTTCATGGCATTTGATGAGGACTTTTTCTAAGTTGTCTAAGGCTTCTTAGTAAGTGTTTCCATAGACTGTGAAGTCATCCATGTAGAATTCCACACAATCATGAATAAGATCGGAAAATATCCCTAATACTGCTCGTTGAAATGTGGCAGGAGCATTACACAATCCAAATTGTAAGACCCTGTCGGCATAGGTGCCCCACAGACAAGTAAAGGTAGTTGTTTCCTGGTCCTCGGGTGCTATAAGAATTTGGTTGTACCCGTTGTACCCATATAGAAAGGAGAAACACTTCTTTCTGGAAAAGGTATCTAGAACTTGGTCAATGAAAGGAAGAGGAAAGGAGTCTTTCAGAGTGGCCTTGTTGAGTTCCCGGAAATCAACACAGATTCTCCATTTCCCGATCACTTTCTTTGGAACCACTACAAGCAGGGATACCCATTTACTATTGGAGATGGGATAGATAAATCTATCATTTAGCAACTTTTGAATCTCCTCCTTGACTATATCTTTCAGTGTTGGGTTCATCCTTCTCAGAGGTTTCCTAACAGGTGTTACCTCCCCCTGGGTGTATATATGATGGATACATGTGTCAGGGTGTATACCCTTCATGTCAGTGTACTCCCAGGAAAATGCACTTGATTGTTATTTAAGGATATCTACTAACTGTTTATGTTGGTCTATATCTAGCCCAGAGTTTATATGTAAAAATTTCCCTAGACTAATCTCGTAGGGCATAGTATAAGACATGGAAGACTCATCTATTTCGAAAATAAAACATGTCAAAGACAAAATGGATGGGTATAATTTTTCTTGAAATTATTCCCCAAACATGTACTCAAATTGGGGAAAAGACTGTGGAAAATCCACACATGCAATAGCAAAAATGAATTGGTTTAGCACATTTTTTGTTGTGTGCTCCTGAAGTGCCCTTGCATGGTCACTTGGCAATACGAGTTCTTCCCAGTCTTCATTCTCATATGGAAATTCAATCCACCATATATTCTCCATAATAGGTTGAGTTAGAGGGTAATCGGTGAGCTTCTGGATAGAGAGGTCATTTGAGATGGTCATTTATCCTTCTCTACAACAAATAAATGCATTGGTTGTAGCTAGCCAAGGTATTCCCAAAATAACGGGATGGCCTCTGGCAGGATCCTTTGAATGAATGACAATAAAATCTACGGGGTACTCCCATGAGGCTAAAGTAACCATGACATCATCTAAAATCCCTTCAGGTATAACCCTAGTCTTATCTGCTAATTCCAAAATGGTTGGGGTAGGTCGAAGAAGAGGTTGTAACTGTAATTGTTCCAAGGTAGTAGCGGTCATAACATTGATGGTTGCTCCTAGTTCTATGAGAGTGTTTCCAACAACGACCTCATTAATGGTTATGGTCACTACTAGGTTTCCTGGATTCCCATACTTTGCTAGCTTTGGTTGCTCTGATATGTACTCAGAGAGTCCTCCTACCAAATGTACTATAGGAGGGTCCTTTTGCTTCCTACCTGGCTTCTTACTACACAATTCTTTGACTACCTTACTATAGATTGGAATGTATTTAATGGCTTGAATCAAGGGAATCTTGACACAAATATTTTTCAACTCATTTAGGATGTAAAATTCCAGTCGGGTGGTAGGTTTCTCGATTACCAATCGGTCTGGATAAGGAGGGACCTTTGTAATTTGTGAAGGTTCAGTTTGGGGAAGCTTGGGTTCTTGATTTTTCGGGATAATAACATCTTCCCACCTAGTGTCATCCATGGGTTGTTTGGTGGTTTCTTCTTCTTCTTCTTCCAGGATGACTACTGAAGGTCTCTGCCTATCTAGAACTTTTCCCGATCTTAGTTGAATTTCTTGTAATGGAACAGGAGTAATAACATATGTCGAGAAGGCCTGCATCTCAACATTGTTAAGAGGTTGAGGGGGCTTATTATTGGGTTTTGGTACTGTTTTTTTCGGTAATAGTGTTGGTCTCAAGGAGCTTTCATTTTGATATTGTAGTGGTTGTTGTTGTGGAATAGGAGGTAAAGGTGGTGGAACAAAACCTGGAAAAATTTGCAAAGTGTTCAATGAGAACTGAGGATAAGGATGGTTGGACATAGGGATAGGTGGAGATTGAGGGTTTCCTTGATTGTGTGCTCCCCTCCATCCTTGAATCCAAGGATTTTGGTACTGAGTAGACTAGTTTTTCCAACCTGGTGGATTCCACTGTTGTTGTTGTTGATAATAGGGTGGAACTTGGGACTATAGATCTGGGTATGTGGGTTGGTTCCTAGGCTGCCATGGCCTTCTAGATACATAATAAGACTCCCCAAGATCTCCACTCCTATAGATGGCTAATAAACCAGGCAATGATGGACATTTTTCAGTCACATGGTCTTCTGTACAGAAGCCACAAACTAAAATGTTATCTAATGGGCACTCCCTTGAGGAATGCTTCCTCCTGCATCTTGGGAAATATATGCTCATTGCTTCATTTTCCTCCTCCTATTTCTTTTTGAGTTTAAGGGTATCCAACTGGGAACCTATTGTGCTTAATATGTTAGTCTTAAAGTTTTCTAAAAGGTTCCCTATCTTCGTTCTCGTGATACCACCTGAACTAGCTGTTTTCAAGCTTCTATTGTAAGGGTCCCGAACATTCTTCCCTATTTTGGCTTTACTCCTTTAGTAGTTTTTACACATTTCACATATTTCAACAAATGGTTTATGAGAAATATCACCTGATGCCATCAGGTTAAGCATCTCTAAATATTCTTCTGAAATTCCCTTAAGGAAAAGAGCCCTAATTGCATCCTCTGGGAGGTCATGGTATTTTGACTTCTGGGAGATATAACCAAATATTTCCATATAATCTTCGAGGGTCTCATCTTTTAATTGTTGGATTTTAAATATGTCATTACGAGACTCTTTGGTCTTGCAGTAGTCTTGGTACTTCTTGAGAAATATGTCTTTCATGGCTTCCTAAGACCTAATACTGGATTCTCCCAACCCCATGAACCATCTTAGTGCAAAGTCTTTGAGGGTGGCAGGAAATAATTTTAATTTCTAGGCATCTTGTACGTAGTTGTAGCTCCTAAACAAGATGTCAAATTCAAATAGGAAGGTGTCTGGATCTTCATTGTTTTTACCATAAAAGGTAGGTGGTGTTGAGAGAGGAATATTCTTCATGTTGACATTCAGAGTGGTGTCTAAAATCGGAAACCCAAAGGTAGTTTCAGTCTAGTTTTCAGTTTCTTCTTCCTCTCTGTGTCTTACATTGTTATGGTCCTCCTAATCATCCATGTTGGCTTGATTTCCGAAAAGAGAGTACCTAGGTGGTTTTATCATTGAAGAAAACAAGGTTTCCCTTTGATGGAAAGGTCTTCCTATGGATTGGATGTCTGGGACTCTACTCAAGCCGGTTGAGATTATTGGTGCCAAATTTTATGTGTTAATCTGAGAGATAATCACATTGGTTGAACTACCAAACAAAAGATTCACCTGTTCAGGGTCTATGATATCTTCAAAATTAGGATTCCCTAGTGGTGGTGTAAAAGAAAAGGTTGTATTGTTTGGTTATGCAGAAGGCTCGAGTGGTCTTGCCTCATGTCCTAAATGATTGATGCTTCAATTTCTTGTTCTATAGTGTTCCTTGTTTTGGTCCCTTCAGAGACTATTTTAGCTCTTTGAGTCGAGGTAGCTTCTGTTTTTCGGTATTGGTTTGCGGATTTTATAAGCGGAACGTTCCTTCCCCCAAAGAGATCGGAAGGAACCTTGGTTGAAAGGTCTGATTTTGATTTAATGTATCTGCCTTATGGGTTTCTAGGCCTATTCACGAAAGAAATAAAAAACAAAAACAAAAACCTACCATTTGATTCCTAGGTCTATTCATGAAAAATAAAAACAAAAAGAAAAACTACCATTGGGTTTGGGGGAACCTGCTATAGCATATGCGCAGGTTCTTACCTCTCGTCTTAAAGTTCCCCCGCCACCAAACTAATGCTAAGGTCTAGAAATGGAACAAAAACCTACCATTTGATTCCTAGGTCTATTCATGAAAAATAAAAACAAAAAGAAAAACTACCATTGGGTTTGGGGGAACCTGCTATAGCATATGCGCAGGTTCTTACCTCTCGTCTTAAAGTTCCCCCGCCACCAAACTAATGCTAAGGTCTAGAAATGGTCTAATTCCTAATTAATTCTTACCTTCAGACAACTCCCTGGCAACGATGCCAAAATGTTAGGTGATTTATATGTACTAAAAAAGACACTAAACTACCCTCAATTAAATTGTCAACGCGGGGTAAGTAAACTTAGAGTTGCAGGAAAATATATGCCAAAGGTAGAAGGCTGGTAGGAGTATAGTCTAACTAAGGAAGGCAACTATCTAAGGCTAATCTACTCAAGCAAAGCTATCTAATGAGAAAACCCTACTAAGCAAAATGAAACTAGGTAACATAAGTACTTTTGGGCCAAGGATTGATGGATAGTTCCTAAGAAAGAAAGTAAAACCCTATGTAAAGAAAACTAGTTCAACAATAAGAAAAAACAAACTTCTAAGCATAATAAGCAAATGACAAAAGCAAACTTCTTTAACTTGCCAACCTACAGTCAATGAGCAACTGCCCTATGAAATAAAATAAATGAGCAAGTAAGCAAAAGCACCTATCTAACCTATTGAAGAAAATAGACAAGTAATCAAAGACACCTAACTAACCTACTAAAGAAAAAGACAAGTAAGCAAAGAAAACTATCTATCCTACTAAAGCAAATAGACAAGTAAGCAAAGACTTCTCATTGAACAACTATCTAGCCTAAGAGGCAAGTGAACTAAATGCCTAATGCAAAACTATTTCTGATGCATGAAAGGAAATCTAAATGCTCAATGCAATGCATGAAAGGAAATCTGGTCTATTGAAAGCAAGAAAGACTAACCACTAATTCTTAATCTATGATAAGCAAACTACTATCTATCAAAGCAACAATAAAACTATTTTCTAAATTATGAAAGCAAGAAACTATCTCTTCTAATCTACGAAAGAAAGAAACTATCTTTAATCTATGAAACAATCAAATGTAATGCTGGTGGTTGTGTGAAACTATCTCTTCGCTAGTGACGGATGATATCTCGATGACACTTGACAACAAAGGATAATTCTAATGGTATAAACTCAACACTAATCTCAATGGAAAAATGGAAGGTATGGATTAAACAATCTAAGGAGAATTTAGCCATGTCAAAGATAATGTTAAATACCCTGCATATTCATGTATGAACCATCAACAACATAACGAGGTTATTATTCCAATTCTACACTATGTAAGGAAACTAGATTCATTCATTAACTAAGAAATTCAATTGCACTTTAATTCTAAGAAAGGAAATTGCGTGAAATAAAACTATACTATGTCTACTCTAATTATTCAAACTATGATAAGAAAATGACTAAAAAAATAAATTTAAAAACATTATATTAAAAAGTAAATTGACAATTACATTAACCAATATTAAGTAAATGAAATCCACGTAAACTAAGATAAGAAAGCTATGATTCAAAAACTGGAAGTAATCTATCCATCCATCAAAATCCTTGTCAAAGGAAACCCAAATAAAACTCTATTTTATTCTAAAAGCTCTGTTTTCAACTTGATTATAAAACCATAAATCAAAGCATAATTTTAACATCTAAATGCACACAAGTTTAATATATATAGAGAGAGAGAGACTTTCTAATTGCACACAAGGTTAGTATGGAGACTTGCAAGCCTTTTCTAATCTACAAAATCAACACATGCTAACACATATCATCATCTAACCTACAAAAGAGAAGTAGAACAGTAAGCTACAACAAACTAATTAATTAAATAAAAACATGCATATACAGGAAATAAGAAAGAGCAATTTAAATTAAGAAATGCGTAAATAAACATAAGAACAATCACTAGACTACTGGTGCCCCCCCCAGCAAGTCGTGGCTACCTCCTACAAGCACACCACGAACTTCAACAGGCTGAATTCACCATGAAATCTTAAAAACGCAGTTCTGGCACAATTCTGGCAATGTAAAACTAAAAACAGAGAAAAATTATTTTTATGGCAATTCTAATGCTTATGCTACTTGGTTCTTCTATTTAACAAACATCTGACCACCTCAGTGGTATTTATAACATTCACAAACCAACTGGTCGACCATAGGAGGGTCAAATCACTTCTAATTTCAGCAAAATACAATAAATGATGCCATAACTAACAAAACAGAGCATGCCAATAATCTCCTTCTTTGGACAACTGAAATCAAGTTGTCTTTAGTTTAGTAGCTGGAGGGGGCGATCATGAAGAAAACCCATGTGCCCAATTTGTCCATCACTGGCCACCAATTCCATAACCGCCAACTCGCGTTGCGTTTTTGTGCAATATTGGGTGCTGGAATGAGTGTCGGATCAAGTACCAAAACGAGTGTTGGAATGAGTGCCAGATCAAGTGCGAGAACTGGAAACTTTGTGCGTTTTGCCCTGTAACAGCAAAAAAACACAAATTAACTCTTGGAAATCATACAACATGATGAATTAAACTAGATTTAATCATTAAACATGCATTGCATGTACCTTATGGCAATCATACCGATTTACCATAAAATTCTTCAAAAAGATCCTTCAAAACATGCAAAACATATATATACATGCGGAAAAAATGTATAACAACTGTCATAAAAATGATCATATCTCGGGCCCAACAGTTATAGTAAAACACAATTTAGGGAGGATGACCTCCTCTGATTTCCCTTTTACAAATCAAATTTTAACTTTAGAAAAGAGATAACCCCAAAAAGGTGATGTCCCACCCTAACAAGGTGATGTTTTGTCACTTTGAGCAAGTCATTGAGTAGTGTGAGGGGGTCGTTGGGCATCCAAAGGACCGGTATCCATGTGCAAGGGCCTCCCTCAACCAAAACATTCCAGGTCATCAATAACAACACTAACACCATCAAACCCCGACCTTCCATATGTGATGCAATACCCTAGAATTGCAACGCATGGTCTCCAAAGACAATTCATTCAGGCTAGTAACGCTATTGATTCACCCATAGGATATCCTCAATTTCCTCTAAAGGAAATGTATCTAACTCAAGTTTCCAAAAATTAAGGGCACATCATCCATCATGTGGGCTTCAATCCCCAAGTGAAGGTCCAAGTGACCTTATTCCTCCATGAAATAGATTTCCACCAATCAAATCCCAGCAAATAAAACAAAACTCTCCCTCCTAGGGATAACGAGTCACAAGCATCATGTAATGTAAGCGATATATAATAAAATAACCACCCAAACATGTGCATCAAATCCCCCCTTTCAAAATAAACAAATGTTCTAACACCTTATACAACTTGCCAAATTTATGTATGGGAGGGTTGTCATGGTGACATATTAGGTGAAGCATTCCCCAAGTCAAGGAATGTTTCCCAGGTGGACCCTTTCTAAGTCATGTGAAGAGTATTAGTTCGATTGGGGTAATGCTTTTGGACATAGGGTTTCTTGACATACAAGGTCTCATATTGTCTCATTTGTGGCTACCTTTGTAGAGGGCGTGTTTCCTTTCATCTGTGATGCATGGTTTTTCCAAGCCATTTTTCCATTTAATTTATTAGATTTTTCCCAAGTTGAAGATACAGTGGGACTTCTAACTAACTGTGAGAAAAAATTCCCACCTTAACTCTATTGTGGTCACACTATGCTTCCCAAAGCTGAAGACAATGTGTGGGACTTCTACCTAAACATGAAAAATATTTCCCACTCATTTTCTACCTTGGCCGACATGTTCAATTAGTTATTAATTTATGGATCCCTTAGTTTTTTGCGAGAAACATTTCATTGTCCTTGGGATCCCTGGGTGAGCATTTGGAAGGATTATGACTGGATTTTATCTTTTTCCATCTACAAGCCTCTGGGCCTTCAACCCCTTCTTCTCTTGAGATGAGGTACAATCTCTTATTGGGTCAATGTAGCCTAAAAATACAAAAGATGAGGAAACAAAGGGAAAGAAGAGTGGAAAATGGAAAGTATGTGGGGGAGCAGTACAATGACTCATCAAGGGGACCACCTAGTAGGAATGTTTCCCTCACAATAACCACTTACTAGGATAACAATGTCAACCACCAAGGTGAAGTAACACAAAGAGAATAATTTATAGGCAAACATTTGAAAAATCAGGGAATAAACCTTTGAAACATATTCAAATGCTTCATTTATTTAAATGACAGTTACCACAAAACCAGATACGTTACCTCATGGAGAAAGACCTGTTGTCCTTTGTGATAAAAAATGGTGTGGTGAATGGTGCAGTCATCCATCTCATGGTGATGGGTGGTGTGATATGGCCCGGCTCTTCCTACTAGTCTATCTATCGATACTCCATGTCTGCAAACTGAGGGCCTCAAGACATCATTTCCTTAGTTACCCCTAGAAATGGGGGGTAACAGTCCTCATGGACAATATTTACTCTATTGTTTTTTATCCCTTTTCATTATCCCATGGAATAATGATTTACTCTTTTTCTAATTGTATTCTCTAATCATTTTGTGCATAGTAAAATAAAATGAATTAACAATAATAATTCTGAAAATATTCCTCATCACCAATGTTTAGGATGATATAAGTCTTTTTCTCAAAAATCTTTCACCACATAAATAACCAAAATTAAAATATTCAAATATTCAGAAATGGAGGGACATTACAAATTACATGGGCAAGAACTAGGATTACGATACCTAGTAATGACCACATGGAACCAATTTTACTCCAAGGGTTTCCTTGAATCGTGTACAAAAATTGTAACGAAAAATTATTATTCATGTATAATTATTATTTCATAAACAAAACATAAAGCTAGCTATTGTAAACAAATTTGTTTCTTACCCTAGAATTCATGACTGAAGAACATACTGGAAGAAAAAATGTTTTCTTCCTAAGGTAGAGTAAACTTGTATGCAAACCATAGAATTTTGTTTCCAAAGGAATATTAAACATGTGGGAAAACCATAGAAATGAAACCTAGTTTTCAAGTTATAAAAAGAAAACAGAATAAATCAGATATAACCATAAGCTAGTTGACTATAAATCAACGATGATTTCACCAGCATTACCTTAGAAATTGTTATTTCTCTAGTTTGAAAGAATGTTGTAAAAATACCAAAGGGTATAATTTGAAACCCTTTGACTAGGATAACAGAGAAAAAAAAAACTAACATTCACCGCTCGAAATAAATAGAACAATGGATGGATGAGAAGCAATCTCATATACCAAGATGTGGTAAATGTTATCATACTGGTTAGGTGATTTACCGACATAAAGAATAAATGGTGCCAACGAAGTGGACTATGAGAATCGTACCTCGTAGATAACCATGAACCTAGGCATGGTTTTAACTAGAGATTACTTGAAATATGATATTAAAGAAGTATGAATTAACTTAATCCTTAATGTGACATGTCCAGACAACAATTTTTATATATAATCCTTGTGTTGGTAAGTCATAGAGACCATAAGGCCAAGGGCTATGGAAGGATAATCGATATGAAAAGGAGAGTTATGGTTATTTTCCACAACTATCATTATA
>ML791247.1:47539-76089 GCA_009831015.1 Picea engelmannii
GTTTAAAATCTGCAACGTTTTCATCTTGGTCAACTTCAAAAAATTCTAGAAATTATAATATTCATCCGTTAGATTCAAAATTATAGTCATAATAAAATAGAGTCTCTGTAGATTGTTGCAGTATATTTCATTTCTTAAAAACACAAGTTTAATAATAGATACATTGTTGTGGAAAACAATAACTCTCATTCCTTTCATGTTTAAGGAACATACTGTTAAACAATTGTCAAATTGACATATCAAATCTTGATAAAAAAAAATTGAAAAATAGTCATTAGAAATATAACAAAATTATTCACAAGTTTTGTTTTTACTGTAAAGTGAAATTCTAAATAAAAAAATATTTTTGTATGCCGGAAGTTGAAGAACTTGTGAAAATACAGTTTTTTTGTCATAAAACAAGCAAAAGTGTTACCCATCTTCATGATTTTACCCATATGCACCACTCTCTCTCTCTTTCTTCTCCAACAACATATCTAAACTTGTCTCTCAAATGAGCAAGTGAGTTGTGTGTCTAAGTGAGGCATTGGCCTCTTTATTTATACAATTCTGGCATGTGTGAAATGTCTCTTCACTGGTAGGGCCGACTTCTCAAACTCGGTGGGTAAACCCACCTTTATTATATTTCTGGGCCTCTTTAATATCTGTTGGGGATGACTTATTATTCTGCCTATTACAATTGTCTTTTGACCAATCCACAAAAGGGGATTTGGTACTATTACAATAACCAACATGATCAATCCACAATGGGGATTGATCCTATGAATAATATATCAATAATAATAAGAATACTCTTTGCAGTTACATTATTTCAGCACTTCCCCTTAACAAGAAGGGTATTCTTCAGCAGCATCATGCGAGAGAGAGAGGACAACATCATCAACAACATCAAGTGGGTGAGAGAACAACATCATCAATATAATCTTGGAACACTGACTGGCGTATCTATAAATCATCAAATTTTTTCTTCATCAGCAACATCGTCATTCTCAAGGAATGCCATCATCATCTGCATCAATATGTATTAGTATAAAAAATGATACATCATCATCATCATAGCACAAGGCTAGCTCATCATAATACAAGACTGGCTTTACATCACATCTGTCAAGATGGAAGCTCAGTACTTGTCTCATCTCAATGTCTTGCTTTACATCACAGCACTCAGGCTGTAGGCAAGATACTAGACTGGCTTTACGTCACAACTATCAATATGGAAGCACAGTACTAGTATCATCTCATCGTATTGCTTTACATCACAGCACTCAAGTTGGAAGCAAGATACTCGTCCTGCTTTACGTCACAACCATTCGGTCAGAAGCAGGATACTAGACTGGCTTTACGTCACAGGTATCCAACCATAAGCTCAGTGCTAGTCTCATCATATCATCTTGCTTTACGTCTAACAACTAGGTCAGAAGCAAGGAACATCTCATCTTGCTTTACGTCTGACAACTAGGTCAAAAGAAAGGAACATCTCATCTTGCTTTACGTATGACAACTAGGTCAAAAGCAAGGAACATCTCATCTTTCTTTACGTCTGACAACTAGGTCAGAAGAAAGGAACACAAAAACTACTCCCCCTTTCGAGGAAGGTCCTTTCGGACTATGCCAATCTTATCTCAGAAGTACTCAAACTTTACATGAGATAGGGGCTTGGTCAACATGTCAGCAACCTGTTCATCCGTGCTAATGTACTGGAGATTTAAGGATCCTCTCTGTATCGTGTCACGGATGTAATGATAAAGGATCTCTATGTGCTTCAACATGTCATGGAATACAAGATTCTCTTTCATTTTTATGCATCTCTAGTTGTCACATAGAATGAAGGTTTCTCTCATCTCTAAGTCAAATAGGTCGGTCAACAACTTTCGAAGCCATATAGCTTCACAGCTGGCAGAACATGCAACAATGTATTCTACTTCCACTGTGATGAGAGAAATACTAGATTGCTTCCTACTCTGCCACGAGATCATAGCTGATCCCAAACTAAAACAACATCCTAAAGTGTTTTTTCTGTCAGAAACACTTCCTGTCCAATCTGCATCAATATATCCACTCAATGTGAACTCATGATCTCCATCATAGCTGAGACCATAATCTATTGTACCTTTAAGGTACCTCATCACATGTTTTGCAACCACTAGGTGAACACGTCTGGGTTCTACCAGAAAATGACTCAAGGTGTTCACGGAAAAACAAATGTCCGGTCTAGTGTTCATTAGGTACATCAGCAAACCAATAATCTATCTGTACAGTGTGGCATCAATCAACTCTGACATAGTATCAACTAGCATCTTGAGCTTCACTTCCATGGGTGTATTCATGGGCTTGCATTCCAACATGTCGAATCCCTTCATGTTTTTGACCGTGTACTTCCCTTGGTTAAGGAAGATCTTCTCAGGACTCTGCCATACCTCAAGACCTAAGAAATAATACATTAGTCCAAGGTCTTTCATTTCAAATTACGAGGCAAGTCTCTTTTTACATTCAGTGATGATATTTTCTTCTCCAGTTAAGAATAAGTCATCCACATATAGCAGTAAGATTACTAGCTCATTGTTCATGATTTTTAAGTAGAGGTTAGAGTCTGCTTTACTCTTGGTAAAGCCTAAGCTCGTCAAAAACTGTCTATATGGCCATACCAAGCTCTAGGAGCTTTCTTCAATCTATATAAGGATTTCTTCAATCTACAGACATGAGACTTCATCTCTTCAACCTCAAATCCTTGAGGTTGCTCTATATACACTTCCTCTTCGATAACACCATTTAGGAAAGCTATCTTCACGTCCATCTGGTGCAGCTTCCACTTCATCTTAGTTGCAAGAGCTATGATGGTTTTGATTGAAGAGTATCTAGCCACAAGAGCGAATGTCTCTTCATAGTCAATGCCTTCCTTCTGGGAAAATCCACGAGCAAAAAAAATTGCTTTATACTTCTCAATACTTCCATCAACAACATGTTTTATTTTGAAGAGCCATCTAGAGGATACCACATCTTTATTCTTTGGTCTGGGAACTATTTCCCATACTTCGTTCTTCATTATGGATTGGTATTCCTCTGTCATGGCATCTGCCCATTCTTTCCTCTAAATGGCTTCTTCGAAATAGGTAGGCTCCTTTTTTAGGAAATCACACATCAAATCCATATAACTGGAGAATGGATTTGGTCTTTTCATCTGTCTCATAGTTCCTTGTGGAACACCGTACTTCTCTCCATCCTGAATAAGATCTCTAGCCCAAGATGGATTTATTTTATGGAGGATCATCATATGAGGAGGTTCTTTCACTTCTACTATATCATGGTCTTCTAGAAGTTCCTCATCAGGGGAGGTTACGACTTCCCTCACTGGTCCTGTAGCTCTAGGAACCTCCCTCATTGCAGTATTGGGGATTACGGGTTCCTCTTCATATACCTCTTCAAGCTAGCAGAGTTTAGATTTCTTGAGTGTTTCATCTTCATCAAAGGTCACATCCCTACTGATCTCAATGTGATGTTGACCTGGTATATAGATTTTGAAGGACTTGGAGACCTCACAGTATCCCACAAATATTCCCTTCTTTCCTGAAGGGTCCAGCTTGTTTCTCTTTTCTTTAGGTATATGAATAAACATTGCACAGCCAAATATTTTGAGATGGATTACCTCTGGCTTCTTTCCAGTGAACATCTCTTCTGGTGTCTTGAGCCCAAGTGCACTATGGCACAATCGGTTATGCACATAAACAACTACCATTGCTACTTCTACCCATAAGCACATAGGAATATCTTGATCATGGATCATAGTCTTCACAGCTTCCAGTATGGTTCTTTTCTTTCATTCAGCTACACCTTTTTGTTGGGGATTATAGGGAGTAGTGAGTTCCCTCTTGATCCCAACATCTTTGCAGAAGTTCACAAACTCTTTTGAGGTATATTATCCTCCATTATCTGACCTGAGTATTTTAATCTTCCTTTCAAAAAGGTTCTCTATCAAGGCTTTGAATTCCTTGAACTTGCTGAACACTTCGTCTTTAGTTTTCAAGAAATATATCCAAGTTTTATGAGAGTAATCATCAATGAATGATACATAATATACATACCCGCTAATGGAGGATGATGGCATTGGGCCACATACATATGAATGGATGAGTTCTAGGACTCCTTCTATCTTGTTGTCCCTCTTCGAAAATGGGTTATTGATGTTCTTCCCTTGTGCACATCCATTTCATATGCCTTTATGGTCACCTTTGAGTTTTGGAAACCCTGTGACCACTTTGCATATGTATGGTAGTGCCTTGTAGTTGATGTGGGCTAACCTTCTATGCCAAAGTTCACATGAGTTTTCAATGGCATGAGTCATGGTAGCCTCTGAGGGACCCTTTAGTTTATACAATCCATTTTCTTCATTTCCAATGATGATTGCTTCATTTAAGGTTTCTCTTTTAGCCCACATAAGAACTTCTCCATATATAAAGGCAAATCTGAAGCCTTTATTTTATAAGGCTGAAATGGAGAGTAGGTTCTTCTTCAAGCCTGGTACATATAGTACATCCTTCATTTTTAGTGAATTCCCTGAATTCATTTTATGGTTTGATTCTCCCACTCCCTTGATGGGATATTGGTAATCATCTCCAAGTGTCACTTTCTGAGAAAACTTCTTTTCATAGATACAAGAGATAATATTTCTTTGTCCCGTCATGTGCTTGGATGCACCACTATCAATGAGCCAAGTGTCCTCTCTGGGTGTTACAGATCCTGAGAGGGCCGAGATCAAGACGTGGTCTTTGATCTGCTCTCTTATCATGTTTGCGGGTGACTCTTCATCTTCAACTACATGGGCATGGAGCCTCTTATGTTTTCTCTTGTATTCTTCTCATCTAGCTGGACAAAACTTCGCAATGTGTCTGATCTTGTCACAATGATAGCATTGTATAGATGAGTAGTCTCTTTCCTTTCGTTGTCCTCTCTTCCAAAATCTCCTTGGATGAGATTCTTTATGATTGAATTTGTTTGACTATTGAGGCTCTTTATGAGTATCCTTTTGGAAGTAGGGTTTCTTCCTTCCTCCTTTGGTGTGAGTAGCTAGGGCTTGATCATCATCCCTTGCTAGTAACGCTTCCTGATTCGCTACTCTTGTTTCTTCTTGGATGCATTCTTCCCATAGACTATCAAACTTCAGTTTCTCTGTTCTAACACATATCATTTGGATGAAAGCATCCCAAGGTCTTGTGAGACCATTTAGGTATTTCATTATGAGTTCGTCTTCATATATGGTATCTCTAATAGCTTCTAGATGTTCTTTGAATTCTAAGATTCTAGAGAAGTATTCCTGAATCATTTCTCCTTTCTGCATCCTTGTATTCTTTAGTTGAGTTCTTAGATTCATCTTCTGGTTTATGTTCTTTCCTTCATATAGTATAGTCAAGGCATCAAACATTTCTTTCGAAGTCTTCTTAGATGACACATAAAGAATCAGGTGGTCTTTGATTGAATCTGCAATGATTCTTTTGGCCCTTATTGTGTCCTTTTGATGCTTTGCCTTTTCTGCAGCATCGACGGGTTCCGATACTTCTTCTTTGACGAATCTTGCTAGGTCATTCTATTCAAGAATGAGGCCAATCCTATACTTCCAGGCACAAAAATTTTCCACTCCTTCTAACTTGTCAACAAGCTTAACGCTTGCAGACATCTTTACCTGGAGCTAGGAAAATGACCGAAAAATGAAAGTGCTCAAAATAAAAAACTGAACCTACCAAGAGGCGTGCTTGGCTGAGGCGAGTAGCTTGGTGTTTTTGGATCTAAGAAAATCCAACTTTTACTCCTCCAAATTTGATCTACGGATTTCTTGATTGGTGCCTCTGGTACCTCTAGTACTCCGATACTTCTGGTACACTGGTTTTCTGGTACTTCTGGTACTTTGTGAAACTAGGGTTTCACTTTCTAGGAGATCCAGCCACTGAAAAGGTGTACTGAGAATGCCAAAATTATCCTTAGGGGAGGGCGCACTTTTCTAGATGGTTTTGGGGCTGAAAAGCCTCACCATCAAAAATCCCTAATTTTCATGTACAACAACAATGACATTTTTCACTTGTGAAAGATGCTTCCTTCAGCTTGGCTCTGATACCATGTTAATGTTTAATCCATTATTATAGTTGTTTTCATTTCATTAGATAACAATAGCATAATCCAAGATCATTGAGAAATACACAATCACAAGAGACACAACATTTATCCTGGGAAACCCTCTAGGGGAAGAAAACCCAACAAAACTTTTGTAATATAGATAGCCAATACAATGCCAAGAGATCTCTTAAACTAATACATAAATTCCTCTCCAATATATGTGCCACTCTCTCTCTCTCCTTCTTCTCCAGCAGCAGATCTGAACTTGTCTCTCAAATGAGAAAGTGAGTTGTGTGTCTAAGTGAGGCGTTGGCCTCTTTATTTATACAAGTCTGGCACATGTGAAGTGTCTCTTCACTGGCAAGGCCAACTTCTCAAACTAGGTGGGTAAACCCACCTTTATTATATTTTTGGGCTTCTTTAATATATGTTGGGGCCAATTTCTTATTCTGCCTATTACAATTGTCTTTTGACCAATTCACAAAAGGGGATTTGGTCCTATTACAATAACCGACATGATCAATCCACAATGGGGATTGATCCTATGAATAATATATCAATAATAATAAGAATACTCTTTGCAGTTACATTATTTCAACAACAATTAGATAAGAGTGTCAAACAATCACATGCATTAAAAATTTAATCAACCATATGCTCAATACAAAAATACAAGTATACGATTATCAATAGAATTTTATAAAAACCAAAAATTATGATAATCAGAGTCATTATAATGAGAGAGAAATCTGAGAGAGATAGAGTACACACCAAATACATATTTCATTAGATAACACATCTATTTATACAATAACATGTAGATATAAACCATTTATCTTCCTCAAAGATCAAGGGTTGTGATTGAACCTATCCATTATCACAAGTCTTATCCCTATCTTCTTATCATGTTGAGCCATATTATCAAGTACTCCTTTGAATTGTTTCTAACTTAATCTCCTTATATCTAAGTTACTAACCTAATTCATCTAATCATATTCCCTGTTCAACATGTCATTTGATGTTCTTCCTATTACAACATTTATGAGGTAATATATGCTAGCACTCCCCTTTAATGATTACATGTCATTTTCTTTATTCAATGTTCATCGGTCCATATATATTTTATATTTTCTTTTTCACTAGTCCATAGAACTACTTCCTCTATATGGAATACTATGACTTCTTTGTCCTTCATCAAGTTTAGGCTACGGGTCACACTTTTCACTCTTTCACCTACCTAAGTGGTTAATTTGACAACTTGATACCACTACCTTTCTCTACATGAGAGGGATTACTACATGTGCTACTACTGGCCACATATGCCTAGAAAATAGGTATTACAACAACCTATCTATAAGAAGGAAGTACAACTTGGACCAAGACTCTGAAGTGTCTGTCATTGTCAATCATGCACCTCACTACAACATTTGATAAAAAGTATGGTGATCTTGGAATGTTTCTCTCAATGTTTTTAGAGCATACAAATACAATTTTAAATAAATTGAAGTAATCTCTTACCTTATTAAGGTATAATAGAACAATTGGTCTTAGTGGACATTAATCATCATCATCATCATCATCATCATTACGTTTCTACTTCTCCCTGAAACTATGATCTTTCATATCAGAACTTTGAATTGTCATACATGTTACTAACTTCCATCCAACCATACCTTTGGGCCAAACATTGGTACATATATTTAACCATTAGAAACCCTATGGATATACTTCCATCTATGGAAACACCTAGTTACCCAACCATGGTGCTTGCCACTTTTTTAGGACAATACTCCGGATACAAGGTTTATCTACATCAATCCAACAAGGTGGTATGCCAATGTACCATGTAATGATGACAATCTAACAAGTAACAATGGGAGACTTCAACAAAGAAATTTATTTCCAACCACACATGGCTACTTCAATCAGCAAGTGATAATGATCCATGTAACCAAATACTTTTTAAAATGTTTTCAATGACCCATTTGATGACTTATTTAACAACTCAAACAACAAAATAAAATATATATATATGCATATAAATTATTTCGATTGACCATGATCCTCACACACAAATGGTTTAGGTTGACCATGAACGTTGCACACACATGGTTTTTTCATACCACGAACCATCATTATGGGGAAAATTATTTACAATGCACACACTCTCTTGATATTTCTTCACTATGAGCTTCATCTTTGAACTATCTTCTTCTTCCTTCTTGTACCTGCACAAAACTAATTTACTATAATATCCTTGACCCAAATTATTAATTCGTCCTGTGTGAAAATGATATGAAACCCTTAAAATAATTTTCTCAATGAGGAAAAAATTAGCAAACACATGGAAATCACACCTAAATAGAGCAGAATAATATGGTATCTTATTATGAATGGGAACAACAATACAAAATATCTCTAGTGGTTGTAAGAACAACTGCAAAACAAGACTAGGAAAATAAACTATTGTCTGCTAGGAAGCTACACAATTTTCTACAAAACACACAAGGAAACATGGTATGATGGAAACATAGAAACCGAGGCTCTCCTAGCCTCCCACTTATTTGATCCAGTATACTTCAATATCTTTAGAAAATACTACAAGACAAACACTCCAAATGAACTCTCCTTTGTCTAGCTAGGGTGGATATTGCACCACCGAAACTAAACCTACACTGGAAGGGTTTTTCCCCAAACCCTAACAAAAATGTTGGCCACAGGAGCACTCAATACATATAAAATCATAATTCCCAAAGAGGTAGGTTCCCCTTCTATGTATTATTCTTCTCTGATTCTTCTAGATCTTCCTTCTTGACCAGATCAAACCCTCACTTGATTAAAATATAATTATTTATTTTATTTAATATATCTTTGGGGTTTGATACCTTGAATCCCCTTTTTCTTTTTTGACTATATCCTATGGGAGTTGTGTAGGCTAATGAGTCATCGATTGGAGGGGGGGATTACAGTCCTCCGTTCCCAAAATTGTTTGTCCTCAAGAAATTTTAGATCAGGGTCTTGTAAAATATGTTCACCTTCCCATGTAGCATCTTTTGCAAGCAACCCCTTCCATATGACCATGTACTCTCGAATAAATTTTCTTCTCAGTCTCCGTTCCCATACATCCACAATCATTTTAGGTGCCAAAACCAAATTTCCTTCCTCATCTAGCGGAGGAAGATTTGTCTAAGTGGTGACTTGTTGTCCCAATGCATTTTTTAGGCATGACACATGTAATGTGTTGATGATTATGCTTCCCTTTGGTAGCTCCAACTCATATGCCACCTCTCGAACTCTCTTGATCACTCTGTAGGGTCCATAAAAAAAAGGTTTCAACTTCTATGCACCACTCTTCTTTAGTGAATACTGTTGGTAAAGATGTAGCCTAAGAAATACTGGGTCCTCGACCTCAAAAATGCACTCCACTAGATGCCTATATGCATACACCTCATGTTGGTTCTGAGCAACCTCCAAATTCTCCTTTAGGATCCTAAATATGTCTTGAATTTCCTACAACTAGTCTTTGACCTTGGGATCCCTTCTCTCTCAAAATTCCAAATATACAAATGATGGGGAGTCATAGCCATACAATTCCCTAACTGGACTCATATCGATGGACATGTGATGAGTGGTACTGTAATAGTTCTCCCAGAGATGAAACAATTTTATCCATGCTCGTTGTTGTCCTGACACATAGTTCCGCAAGTACCCTTCTACCCATTTGTCCACTATCTCAGTTTATCCATCAGTTTGGAGGTGATAGCTAGTACTAGGTCTCAACTCCATCCCATATAACCTGAACAAATCTTCCCAAAATGCACTGAGAACCCTGTTAACCGGTTCACTAGCTATATTCCTCGAAAGACCATGGAGTCTGAACACTTCTCTGAACAAACTATCTGCCACTTGAGATGCATTGTATTCTGAAGGAATGAAAAAAAAATTGTGCATATTTTTTCAACCTTTCTACCACAACATAAATGCATTCCCTTCCCTAGACTTTTGGTACCCTGTAATGAAATCCATGGAAATTCTCTCCCATTTCCTCTATGGAATAGGTAGTGGCAAGAGTAAACCTGATGGGTATGTCATTTTTTACTTGTTTTGTTAATAATTCTTGCACCCCCTCACGTACCATTGTACATCCTCCTTGAGACCCTTCCATGAGAATCTCTCTCTCGCATGTCTATAAGTACTCAAGTACCCTAGGTGGTTGGCTAAAGGGGCATCATGAACTACCTTCAATATATTATACTTGAGCATGGATTCAATGACAAGATATATCCTCTCCTTATAGTATATAGTATAATTCACTACTTTGTATCTGTCATCCTATTTGGTACCTTCCATCAACTCACAGGTGAATGTATTTTTGGAATATTCCACCAATACGATAGACTTCCAATCTATTGAGACCTCAGCAAGGGAAAAGACTAAACACCTCCTAGAAAGGGCATCTAAAACTAAATTATTATTTACCTTAACATATTCAATATCAAATTTATAGGATCGTAACTTAGTCACCCTCTTCTATTGTCTTTCACTCAAATCATTTTTCTCCAGAAAGTATTTCAAGTTGTTGTGGTCGGTCCTCACTAAAAATGTCCTCCCACTAGGTACTATTAGAATTTGGTGAGTGCATGCATAATAGCCAACATCCCCTTATCATATATGGAGTATAGCCTTTTTGTTTCCCTCAAATTCCTACTCTCAAAATCTATGGGATGGAAATTTTAAATCATTATTGCTCCTATCCCTTCTCTAGATGCATCACACTCTAGTACAAATGGATGAGAGAAATTTGGAAGTGATGTTAATGGGAAAGTGTTGATTACCTTCTTCATTCAGTCAAATGCTACTTATACTTCCTCATGCCACCTAAATGCTCTATTTTTTGTCAGATATGCTAGCAGTGCCCCAAATTTCAAAAACCATTTCACAAATCGTATATAATAGATGCATATCTCGAAGAATCCTCACAACTCTTTGATTGACCTAGGGGTAGGCCAATCTAAGATCACACAGATCTTTTCTTGTTGCACCTTCACTCCTTCAACACCTATTATGTTCCCTAAATATAGGATCTTCGTCAATCCAAATTCACACTTTGCCTCCTTGGAAAAAAGTGATTGTTCCTCCATAATGTTGAGAATGTCATCCACATGCCCCAAATGTTCCCTCCACATCTTATTGTAGATCAGAAGATCATCAAATAACACCAATAGGAATCTTCTCAATTGTTTATTGAAGATATGTTTCATACACGACTAGAAGGTAGTTGGTGCATTAGTCAACCCAAAGAAGCATGACCACAAACTCATAATGACCATAGTGATATTGAAAATTTATTTTTTGGATGTCCTCCTCTCTCACCCTGATCTAGCGGTATGCTGATCAAAGATGAATCTTTGAAAAATATACTGATCCATGTAGCTCAGTTATCATCTCATCAATCCTTCGTATTGGGTATCTATTATTAGTAGTATTATTGTTTAGAGCCCTGTAGTCAATGCACATTCAACACATGCCATCCCTCTTTTTCGCCAATACTACTAAATAAGAAAATGGACTAGAGGTAGGTTGGATGTATCCCATCTCCAACAGCTCTTGTATGGCCTTTTCTATCTCGTCCTTAAACTTCTTTGGGTTTGTGTATGGTGTATTAGTCATAGGTTTGGACCCTTCCTCTAAATCAATGACATGTTTGAATCCTCAGTCTAGTGGTCTTCCTACTTGTAGTGGCCCGAAGATATTATCATGCTTACCCAATATATCATGTATGTCTTCATGGTAATACTGATGATCCTTGAATGAATTATGCATTGTGACTAAACACTCTGCTACTCATGCCATATCTTCGTGTCTAAAGAGAGTCTTCATGCATCGGTTGGATACAACCTTGAGTGCTCCTAATGACATACCCCTCAGGATAACCTCCTGAACCCTAATGTTTATGAATTCCATCCTCATCTCCTGATATTTCATTTTGAAGTCTCCAAGGGAATATAGCCATTGTAGTGCTAATAACACATTGGTGTCTTCTAATTCCACCACATGAAATTCATTGATCAATGTGTAGTTACCTAATCTCACATCCAACCCTACAATCCTCTCGGTACACATCATTTTGTACCTATCTACCACTACTACATCAAAACCATCAAATTCCTCTCTGGGAATTTGTCTCCTAGTAACCAATGTTGCATATATGAAATTATGGGTGGCCCCTCCATCAATCAACATTGTAACTCTTTTTCCATGCATATTTCCTATGATTTGGAAGGTGTAGTACCTGGGAAATCCTGACAATGTGGCTACGGTCACCTTCTTCACCCCTTCTTGTAATCGTGCATGTTCTAGAATTTCAAGATGTGGTGCATCACCATTGCTCTAACCCTCATCTAGACTATTTAGGTTCTCTTCCTCACCTTCATATTCTTCATCAGATAGTACTTCAATATAATGGACCTTTCCCTAGCCCAGACATTGGTGACCTACGTCCCATGGATCCTTGCAACTAAAGCATAGTTAATTTCTTCTAAGCTCTCTCTGAGTGTCTTCATCCAATCTGTCTTTCCATGTCCATGTCTACCGGGGAAACTTTGTCACTTTCCCCTTCTAAGGAATGAAGGTCTTTACTGAGGCCTTTTTTATTGTTGTGTCTACCATATATTGAGTTTTATTGATGGAATCCTATAATGCGGGTGGAGTAAAATCCTTAACCCAACCAATGAAGGGTTCAGTTATCCCCTCTATGAATAACATCACTAACCTTTGTTCCGAGATATCAATTACCTTGACAACCAACCTATGAAAATATGTGATAAATTCCTCTGTTGTACTTGTCTGTCTCAATTGGGCCATCTCCCTGAAATAAATTTCATGATCCTTCCTTTCGAGCTTGTCCGTCACCCTCTTGGTGAATTCTACATATGATGTAATGTTAGCATTTCCAAGGGAAACCAACCCATGATGCCACCATTCATGAGTATCCACATCCAAATGTAAGGTGGAAATCTTGATTTCCTCTCCCTCGTTCATTGGGTTGAGTTGGAGGTAAGTGTCCATATTTTTCACCCAAGCATTAGATGAACTCTTAGTTTATCCATTGAAAGAGGAAATAGTTAACCTTCCCACCCTGCACATAAGATCATAATTTTGTTGGTACTGCACTACTTTGTTCCATTCCCTTGGTTTGATCCTATATTTAGCATTGTAATATTCTTGGAAAGAAAATGTTTCCTAGAAACCTTCTGGTGTGGATAGTTACTCTTCATAACCCTTAAGGGGTCACTATCCTAGTCCTGTTTTTCTATAACGTTTGTTTGTTTCTCCTTAAGAATTTGCGGTAATGATGGCCTTGGTATTTTACTGCTACCTATCGGTGAGTCGCTCTGTATTCGAATATGTGTGTTGTTTTTCTCCCTATACGCCCTACTACTTTGTTTACTTCCCTCTGTCTGATTCCCATTGTAACCTCCTTAGATTTGAATGAGTTGTGTCAGGAGTTTTGTTTTCTTTTTTTAGCTAGAAGTCATCTATAGTTTTCCTACAACTATAGATTCCAACAATTGTTCGACTTTGTCTTCACCCTGGTTTCTCATGCCTCCTTTTGGTTATGATTCTGATGGGATTTATTCTCACTTCCTCTCTGGTTATTTCTTATAGGGTTTTCCTCCATCCCCTTATTCCTTGGCATTACAGACTAGAAGAGTCACCACTGTATGCACACAATTTATTTCCTTCCCATTTTTCCCCTCACTATAAATCGCATGGCTTTTTCCAGAAAAACCTTGAAAATTTTGTCGAAATTAAAATGATGATAACTTTAGTTCCAAGACTCCGCTTCGGATTTTTTTTTTTAAATTGAGTATTTTTCCGAGAGTAATTCAAATACCCAACATGTTTTGGTAAACTCTGCTAAAAAAGTTTCATATCTGAGACCAAATTCTGCAAAAACAAAAATGGCTAAGGAAAGTACTTTGATGCAATCACAGGCTGGAAAGATCACCAAATTTGATACCACTATAATATCCTTGACCCAAATTATTAATTCTTCCTATTTGAAAATTATATGAAACCCTTACAATAACTTTGAGGGATATTATAAAACACATGGGAAGCACACCTAAATATAGTAGAATAATATGACATCTTATTATGAATGGGAAAAACAATAAAAATTATCTCTAGTGGTTGTAAAAAAAGATGCAGAACAAGACTAGGAATATAAACTATTGGTTTCTAGGAAGCTACAAAATATTCTAAAAAAAAAAAAAGGAAACCTGATATGATGCCAAGATGAAAACCAAGACTCTCACAGCCTCCCACTACTCTGATCCAGTATACTTCAAGATATTTAGAAATTACCACAAGACAGACCCCAAATGAACTCTTCTTTGTCTAGATAGGGTGGGTATTGCACCACCGAAACTAAACCTATATTGGAAGGTTTTTGCCCAAAACTATAATGAAAACGCTGGCCACAAGAGCACTCAATACATATCAAATCATAATTCCCAAAGAGATAGGGTCCCCTTCTATTTATTCTTCTTCTCTGATTCTTCTAGATCTTCCTTCTTGACCAAATCAAACCCTCACTTGATTAAAATACAATTATTTATTTTCTTTAATATCTCTTTAGGGTTTGATACTTTGACTCCCCTTTTTCTTCGTGGACTATAGCTTATGGGGGTCATGTAGGTTAATGAGTCATCAATTTGAGGGGGACATTACATTAACTTGATATGTTTCTTCCTCTTGTACCTATAAACAACTGATCATTGACGTCCATATAAAAAACAATCCATCTCCAGAGATACATGGATAGCATCCATTGTACTCACTAGTTCTATTGGAATCCTTTTCACCTGCATGGTTCACCAACACATTATAATCCACCTTAATCATAACTTAGTCTCACATTCCTAGATTACTTCATCTCGCATTACCCCTTAATCAAATATTCAACTTCTCTAATTCAAAGCTAGCATGCTAATATGCCATGCTAATACATCAAGCTAGCATGCTAATAATTAATCATGTATTTTATACATATGATACTTAGGGTGGTCAGACGATATGTTATAGTTGAAATGCTTGTAAAGTTGAAAGACCATAGAGATTAGAAAATGTAATACTTTGAATATTAATAATAATATACATTGTTTGACACAAGACCACTAAAGACAAAATATAGGGGGTTATGATTCCATTAGAGAAGAGGGATAATGGTGCAAAGCATTTTTATTATATTGTATTTACCCATCTTGGTTTTTTTTGGAAAAATTGGACGAAATTCTTGGGGAATTCCATGTGATGTTTTATTACATGTAATTATATAAAACCCACTTTTTGTTTGTTTGGGGGTTACTCACTCGTTTTGGTTCACCTTTAATTGTTTATTGTTTATTGTTCTTCATTCATTCTTTCTCTCAGTCTAGGCATGGGAAATGAATTATGGGGTGATCCAGGTGGATATCAGTGGCCACCCACCTCTTCTAGTTGACTCACATACAACTTTAATCTTGGCATTTGTTTTCTATACTTTTGGGTCCTAAACTTATGTGGCCATTTTGAGGCCCTAAACAACATTTTTTGGGCCCACATAATGTGTAGTCCTTGGATAAAATTTTCCAATGGGCTATCGTGTGCCTAAAATGGAGATCGTATGAAAAAGTTATGACCCAAGGAAGTTGATGTACCAACTTACCCCATCGAGGCCCATGTGAATTTTGGCTCTTAATCTCCTAAGGTTAGGTTTTTCGATGTCTAGGGTTTTATGTTTACTTCTTGATGCTAAAAATGCCTAGAGGCCTCATTGTAATGTGCTCAGATAAATGTGCGTATCCGCCACATATCTTCTTAGAGATTAGCTACCACCATTTGAGCAATATTGTTTTCATTATGCATTTACAGTTTCAATAGATTTCTTTATTGAATAGAAGTTAAGCTCCACTGTATCTCTATTATTTTTCTATGTATATATGTGTTAATGTTATAGATATGTGTTCCATTTTGTTCCTCTCATAAATTTGGATTAGTAGTATCAGAGTGCTCTACTCTTCATTTTTTTCTCTGTGCATGTCCACAATGAGGTCAGTGTATAAGCAGTTGGGACTCGAACTAGTTGAGCCTTTGAAAGATTGGCCTCATTGAAATTGACAATCGCCCATGGGGGAAGACAATAGATACGATGGGGTAGGACATCCATTTAAATTGTTTCTTGAGGAATCTCTCTTGCGACAAAGGAACAAGATGATGGATAACTTTGTGCAAATCCTTGGACGAATACCAACAGACGATGCATCTTCCTCAAGAAGAGGCGCCACCCCCTTCAAGGTATATATCAATTTTTATATTCCTATAATTGAAGTTCAAATAGATGCAGATGTTGTAGAAAAATGATTAAACCTTCTAGAAGGGTATTTTTATGTCCACAATTTTTTCAATAGAAACAAGATTACAATTACAATCCTTAAAGTCGTCCCCCATGTCAAAGATTGGTGGGATACTTTCTGCAAGGAAAAGGAGACTGAGGGATCTACATTAATTGTAGTTTCACCCATTTGGGGTTCCTTCAGGGATGTTATTAAGGAACAATACTACTGTGTTGGAAGTTATGACGACTTATACACAATATGGACCACACTACGACAAGAAAGAGACCAAACAGTGCCAGAGTTCACCAATGTCTTCCATACCTTGCGCACCAAGATAGATATCAAATACTTTGAAAGATATATGATGCTAAAGTATCACGACAGTATGCATATATACATACAAATATGAATAGAGTTTTTGGACATCTCATTCTTAGGCACGACCTATCGATATCCTATCAAAATTGAGAAGAAGCTTAAATAGAAGACATGACAGTTTGGGTCTACAAATGCCTCACAGCATAAGCACAAAAAGGGTAGCCACAACCTGCAAAACAAAGGGTAGAGAAAGGATGGATGGCCTTAGGAAAACTATTCCAAACCGAAAACAAATAATGACAAATAAAGACACTAGGAAATCTTGCAATTTACATAAGAGCCCCTAGAATAACACAGCTAAATGCCTCTCAAAGCATTCATTGGTGGATGAGGTGAAAACCTCTGAATCAAATGTAGTCTCTGACTCTGAGTCCAAACTAGAAAAAGGGATACAGATCATTGATGCAAAACCCAGTGCCACTGTGGCTACCACCACCGAGGTCTATCTCGGTGAACCTAATGAACCAGAGGAATGTGAGCGCATCTTTCATTCAAAGATGTGTGTGACGGGTGCTATGATACACTTTGTCATTGATAGCGATAGCCAGAAGAACCTCATCTCAGTGGAGGTCATCAAGGGGTTGTCTATGCCAACAACATCACACCCAAAACCATACACCATTGGATGGCTTCGCCAAGGGATCGATCTCTGTGTCAATCAACAATGTCACCTAGCCTACGACATCAATCCCTTCAAAGATGAGGTATTGTGTGATATCGCCCCCCTTTAAGTTTGTGATGTTCTTTTGGGCCAACCTTATTTATGGAAACGTCATGTTGTATATGAGTCTAAGCCTTATAGTGTTATTATTACTTTGTAAAGGTGTTGATGGGCGTATTTGACACAACATCAACTTGAAGGTCAAATCCGAACCGGGGTTGTCTAATTAACCCAAGTTGTTTGGCATGAACTGACCCGACGGGTTTAATGGCTCTTTTGGCCAACTAGATCCTAAAAATAATAAAAGAAACAAACTAATGTAGAGATAAGGTACTAACGATATATGTTTGCTAATTACAAATGTTCAAATAGAAAATGAATATATACAAATGATTATAAGCAGTCTATATACAGCTTGCAAGATTTACTTTAAATCTTGCGAAATGAATGTTTGCAAATAGTGTTTTTAAACGAAAGAAAGAAAGAACATAAGTCTTTTTGTTTTGTTTTTGAATGTTTAAACATTTTAAACTAATAAATACTAAGCACATACAATTGGAACAACGACACATAAACAATCAAAGCTAATTAATGAAATCATTGTTTCATTGATAAATAATTTAATTAAATAACACAAAGACTAACCTGTTGCTGATCAACAAAACTGATATTATCTTTCTGTGTTGTTCGAGCTCCTACTTGTCCTGCATGTAAGGGAAAATTTTGACAAAACAATACTAGCACTTCCAGAATAAATTCAAAGTTTTTGATGTGTTGGACTGAGAATAAAACAACAGAATGATGACTAATTAAAACACATTTGATCTTATGATAATCAATAAATTAGAACCAAAGGAAACTCAATTCAGAGTATTAATATTATCAATCATTTAATATTTGAAATAAATTCATTAATAATTAAATGACAGAATGATCACACATACAAAATGGAATGACAAATTATGGACAACATCTAAATAATTTACAATATGAAACAACAAATGATGATCAGGCTAAAGCTAAATCAATCACATTGATATCTCATAATACAGAAGTAATAGAAGAACATAATGGAACAAGCATCACACAGGTCTAAATCCAATGGTGAATTACTTTCCCATTATCCATTCTAAAAATCACATGTCCATATTGTATTCCAGCCAAAAGTTGTCTTTACTACTAGCAGCAACCACTATTTAAACTAGTCCTGGATTAACAATCTCTCATGATGCAAGATAGAGAGTAATCCCAACAAAATAGATTGCTTTACAAAAATAATACAATAGGGAACTACTCCTGTAGGAGTTTGTTTATCAAAATTAATTACATAATGTCATAGTTTTTTAAAAAGAGAAACTATTAAACTATACAATGCATATCCATGATGGCTTCTCCTTGTGAATAGCACCATAACTATTATTCTCTTGAAAATAACAAAACAAAATTGAATTTTAGAAAAGCAATTCAAACTAATTTTTAGAAATAGACTTGCTACATAATCGTGAAATTTTGTAACTAGTCTTATCTTAACAAAGAAAATCGAAATAAATCTATTTTATTTGACTTTTACAACATAATCAAATCAAATAAAATTAAAACCATTTCCCTTTTACCATTTTAGAGATTATACAATGAGGGGTCGACTAACTCTGAGTTAATGATAGCATTGAAGTTGGTGGCATTCTTGATAATCACACTACCAACTTGTTTGGGACTTTTACCTACTTGATCTGCGTTGGACTAAACACAGGCCTTTAACTCTTGATTTTCTCTTTCAACAAGGGAATTTTGAGCAGCCAAATGCTTCAATTATGCCTACAAATATGGTATGTCTCTGTAATATCATTCTACCTAGTCCAGAAAATTGTCACAGTGCACAGGTGTTATAGAAGGAAGAGGTTGAGTGTACTCAACAATGGGTGCTTCGATCTTTCCTGTAACTTGCTTCAAATCATGGCCTATGCCAGCAAAACCCTTCTGGTCCTTTAGAAATGAAGGTAGTTTAGAAACAAAATCGTATTGTGTAGCTTCACTAATGATTTCATTTTCGAGACCCTAGTTATCTATATCTTGTTGGGAAAGGAAATCATTGATCTTGTCATCGGTTAAGTGATCATCGACCTCAATGACTGAGATCGAGCTCAAATGATCCTACTATCGATTTCTCAGACTCCTAGAAATTTACTTGCCTTGTCTTTTGTTTATGAAACTCGGGTCTGAGTTACATTGTTTCTTCTTCTTATGTTTTTTCTTAACAGTTGGCTTGTCATGCAAAACCTGAGTCGGATCAATAGCAGGAGTAGGAGAAACCCTCTCCTTCCACACATCCACTACCTCTTCTAACAATTTCTTGGGTACACAATTATATCGGGGTTTTTACCTAGAGGGTTTTGCATAGCAACAAAATTTGGTTCAGTGAGCTCACATTCTCTATGCGAATCGACACTCTGACTTTTGGTCACATGGTCACAAGGATTGGGGTTTATATTTCAATTCAAATTCGAGTTCACTGTGCTCTCGGGTAGGGAAAAATTGTTTCGACACAGGAAGTCTTCCCAAGTGTCCCCAATTTGAGCCAGATGAGACATCAACAAAATTTGTATAAGCCCATGGTGGAAGAGGCTAGACAGAGGTTTAAACTTTGTTTCTTATAACTATTTGACATCTTATGTAGGTTCATCAACAAATAGAAGGGCATGTTTAGTTTAAACCCCAGGAAAAACATCAAAAGTTGGATGTTATACAAAAACACTAAACCATACCTACCCTTGCATGTTATAAACTATTTTAGAATCAGAAGTTTGTTGTGCCATTGAGGTTTCAATAGAGTAATAGGAATAACTTTAAGGCAGCATGTCGAATTCCTAGAAACCATGAACAGGCTCCAAGGCACATGTTCTAGCTTGGCATTTTTGAACCATTTTTTACCTTCCTGTGACAGTCTTGTTGCTAGGGCTATAGAGTCCTCTATTTCTTCCAACTACAGATCCCCAACTTTGGCTCTAAATCCATCAAAATTTTGAGCAAAATATTCTGCGACCACCAGGTTATAACCCTCGAATTTTTGAATGAAAGTATCCCCATCGTGTGCCTATAAATCATTTATGGCATCATAGTGGGTGAGAAGGGATTGAGAGCCATTAGGTTCAATTCAAACCACGAGGGACATGGTTTCTATCAAACACATCCAATAAATACCATGAGAGGGAGGCTCCATCTTCCAATAGACATGAAATAACAAGGAGAGGCCTGTGAAAACCAAAACAACTCGATACCTACAAATGTGAGAGGTTGTCATGTTTCATAATTTAAGTTTAGAGTGACAGAAAACCAGAGGACTCACAAGCTCATGAATCATTATGCACAATGAATATTAAACCTCAACCATTATAATTTGCTTATTCGAATAATGAATGAAAGCCTTAAATGTACAGGACAATAGGATGATGTGTATTTGTGAGTACATCAGACCTGTACCAGGTTGATATGAAAGAGATATGACTGATAGAGAAAAGAGCACAATTCAAATGTTAATCCAATGTTCTACACGATTAGGCATTTCAAAAATTAAAACGATACAATCAACCATAGATATGATCGAATCATATTACCCATAGTACATAAAAATGTGGCAATGGATTAATCAATAATATTTTAAAACTTTAAACTTATAAACATATAGTTCCCCTTAAGGTGTAATATCTTTGGTAAAAACAAGAGAACACAGACTGCAGAATGATTACCCAAGCCAAGTTTTTTGTTTTAATTTCATGCTTGTAGTCATGAAATTTAAACAAAACAAACGAAAAACTCATATAATAAGTTAGCCCAATAAATATCCTTGAAGCAAAGGAAAGGAATATTTATAAATGTAAGGAGGATGCATATACAAAAAGATTTTATCTATTTTTGATGAATTTTAATCATGATAAAATTTGACAAAATTGTTAGCTTCCAACAATGGCGACAGGCTAGGCGAAGTAGTCATCTCTTTATCGCCAAAAAATTTGTACCAGGGGCACAGCTGAAATAAATTTTAGAGATAGTTAACGATAGATCAAGTGTTTTGATAATAACTCATAAAGTATTATAGTCATAGCATTGGATGTATTTATGTCCGAAAATGTAATCTGGTACCTTATTTAGATTACAGATGTAGTGATGTTTATACATATGACTTCGATATTGTTGATAGGGCCACTGCTACCAGCAGACTTCCATAGCCTCAACAGGGATGTCATTTAACCCACTCTAGTACCTTTGTCATGTCCAAGAGTCATCCATTCATGATAAAAAAAATCTCCATACTCGATCAAATTAAAAGACTTACCTGAGGATCTTCTTAAACCCAGCATTGCTTCGCTTCCAGCAGGCCTGTTCAGTACCCCGATGAAGTTTCCTTGGTATCATGTTGATGCAGGAGCATCGTAAGAAGCCAACCAAGCAAGCAACGTAAAATGCGGAAGACAGTTGGAAAAGCACCAGCGCACGTTTTTGAAATGTTTTGAAAAGTTGATTAAGCGGATATTAATGTGATAGCTGGGGAAAGCGTACTTACATTTATATCTTAGATGCTGTAAACACATCTTGAGCACTACTCTCATCTGTTGGATGTATTAGGCATTTAAGTTTGTTAATGTAAAGTAGGTAGATATGAATGTTAGATTAGACAGTCTTAGAAGCATAGGAGGGAAAACGAATATAGACACCCTCACCCTTGTATCATTGGAATGTTAGATGATTATTCATAATTCATAAGCTGTAGAGCTGTAGTAGAGAACTGTAGAGAAGAACCCATGTATAGGAGCACTTGAGTTAATATATGAAACTTTGACTCAATTTTCATGGTGTTATGATGCTTACGGTTTATGTTTGTTGAATGGTATGTTTACAGTTACTTTGTTTCTCTGTATGCATTTGTTTCAATGTTGTGTTATGTGTATGATTTCATGTTGAGTGTATGAAGTCTAAGAGAGGAGAAGAATAATTTTCAATTGTTTCTCTTCTTGAGAATTCCTGCAAGGAGCGCAGCGAATGCCCGCAAGGTGTGCGTTGATGAGGGTCTGAGTTTTATCTCAGAAATCTCAGGAAAGATACCGTTGTTCTCATACCAGTTGAATTGTAGGTGAAGCATAGAGCCGTGCAAGGTGTGCGCAGGCCAATTGAAGCCTTGGATTTTATAAATCCAGAAGGAAGGTTGAAGGATCACTGTTGCAAGGAGTGCACAGGGTCGGAGATCCAAATAAACAGAGGTTATTTGAAGGTTTCTGCAAGGAGTGTGAGTAGGGGTCCTTTTGGAAGTTGAAGTTTGCAAGTGAAAGATCAAGAGGGATTTAACCTCTGAAGTATTCAAAGGGAGGCAGAGATTGAAATCGTCTCATAAAAGTTAAGTTCAGGAGGGAGAACACTGAGTCGTTGGATAGGGATCATTGAAGAGTGCATATGGTGGTCAAAATTCTCCATGGAGAACTCGCGAAGTCGCGAGGACCGTAGGATCCTGAGGAGCTGTGAGGTGGTTAGGGGTTGGACGAATCCGCCACCCTGTCATCAAGAACCAACGTGGACCATTGATGGTGGTCTGTCTGAGCCATCAGATCATTTTGGGAATTTGAGATCTGTAAGTTCAGAGTGCAGACCAAAATCCTTGGTCACTCTAAAACCCGAATCGTGAAAAGGATTGCTAAGGGTGAAATTTCGGTATTTCGGAGTTTGGCATACTGGAAATTCTTATGATAAGGAGCCTGGGCCCTCTACATTGAAAAAGACTAAAGTAGCGAAACACGAAGTATCCTTGAAGGTCATTTCGGCATTTCAGGGATCGGCATTTTGGCATTTTCATTGACAAGGAGTCAGGGCACTTTACACTGAAAACCCCAAAGTCACAAAACGCGAAGTATTTTTGAAGTGGCGTTTCGGCATTTCGGAATTTTGAGGTTCAGGAAACCGAGAAGGCAGTGATTTGGAATTGAGAGTTTCAAACTCGCAATACACAAAGTCCCGAAAAAGGGCCGCTATTTCAGAATTTGGGAATTGGCACGGTGAGTGAGTTGGGATCGAGAATCGCGAACTCCCATTACGCAGAGTCCAGAAAATCCATTGATCACGCATTCCAAGGGATGTTTTTTCAACATTTCGGCATTTCGAAATTTGGGGAATCATAAGGAAAGAGGAAAGATTGTTGGGTTGTTTGCTCAAGTCCCAAAAAGACGAATTTAGTGGCAACAAGTGGTGTGCATTGGAGCGGTCAACCCTTGTTGACAATTCACATTTCGGCATTTGTCAAGAGCTGTGGGATATATCAGGACTCTCCAACTCTCGAAACCCGAAGTCCTTTGTGGATCAAACAAAATGTTTGATTGACCCTTGGCGTGGTTTTAGTGAAGATCTTGTATGGATCTCAACCCGAGGGCATGAGGTCTACATCACATGTGTCCATTTACCCACTACCAACAGACTTGTTTAGTGTCCCGATGGGTTTACATACTATTACCACACATTATAGTGCTTCAAAATATCTAAAACTTGTTTATAAATTTCCAGAAACTTCATGATATTCAAGAGAGTGGGGTGATACTGAAGATCTCATATTCTGGTAATGAAAAGATTGATCATTTAAGAATCATTTTTCTGTTCTGATGAATTTCATCATGATTTCGACAATTAGATTTTTGTTAGGAAATCATATGTAGGATGGGGAATCACAATTGATTTGTCCTCATTAAAAAAGGGACGGCGTTATAAGTTTTTTAAGGATAACCACGTCTTCCTGTGATTTTAATGAGAAAGCAGAAACACTGATTGGACATAAACATACTTTTGTTGATCTGAGTTTAGCATTCACTGTCAAGGTGCTTGAAATGTTATCAATTGCTGCTAATTAATAATAATTTTGATTCCCTTCAAAAAAATAATGGTGATTTAGACATAATCATTTAGAAAACAAATCAAAATCAAGCAAAATGAAAAGAACCAAAATCAAAAAGAGAAAAAAAAATTAAAATTTGTTTTTTACAAGGGGGGTGGATCAGAAATCATCAAGAGAAATATCTCTTGAGAGCCTATCCATTCACTGGGAAAGTGTCTGGTTGTCCCTCCAAGTTATGAAAACGAAAAGAGCTAAGACCCAATTTTTTCGAAATTACAAATGGTCCTAGCCATAGGTTTTGGAACTTGGTATGTTCTCCCTTACCCTAGTGTTCTTTGTCCCACTTGAGAGCCAAATCTCCAACATCAAAATTCATATCAGAAGATGAACTTGCACCAAACCAGATTTTCACCATTTGTTGGTGCTAGTCAAGTTTCTGCTTTGCATGTGTTCTCACCTCCTCTAGTTTTAATAAAGCATTAATCCAGTTTTCTAGAGGAGAACATTCTTCTTCTTGGACTTTCTGTGATAATTGTAGAGAAGGAAGTAAGACATGTGGGGGGAGAATGGATTCTCTTCCATAGAAAATGAAGAAAGGAGAATTACCAACAGAGGATTTTGGAGTTACCCTATCAACCAAAAGTGCATTGTGCCAATTCTCATGGTTTTCTGAAACTATCCTTTTAATAATCTTGATTAAATTCTTATTTGTCGACTCAGCTAGACCATTCCCTTGAGGGTAGTAGTCGACAAGATACTTCAATTTAATCCCTTTTTCTAGAGCAGAAACATTCATATCAAGGGAGGAAAAATAAGAGGCGTTGTAAAAAACCAGACATTTAGGAATTCCAAATCGAGTGATGATATGGGAGTTCAGAAAAGACACTACCTGATTGGTGTTGACCACTTTTAAAGGTAAACCTTTAGACCATCTTGTAATATAGTCCATTTTCGTGAGAATTTACTTGTGTTGATGCAAACAAGGGGTATTTATTGGTCCTATAATGTCTAGGCCCCATTGCTGAAAAGGTGCATCTACAGTAACAGGTTACAAAGGAAAAATTGTATTTTTCACCTGTCCTGCAGCCTTTTGACAGATTACACATTTGTGGGACAACGTATGGGCATCTGTAAACAAGGTAGGACAATAGTATCCATACCTTAGCACTTTTTGGGCAGTGGTATCTCCACCAAAGTGACCACCGGAATCACCAGAATGAGGTTCAGTCAACACTTTTTCAGACTCCTTTTCTAAACAACGCAGAAAAACACCATCAAAGTTCTTTCAAAAAAATATATCATTGATTAATTGGAAAGATGCATATTTAAGCCTAAGTTCTCTTCTGTTTTTGGGATCGATATTTCGAGGAGCATATCCATGTGTTAAATAAAATCTAATGTTCTCATACCAAGAATTGGTTGTAGCTTGTGCACAACTGATCTATTTTTCGTTATTCTGATTTACAATTGATGTGTTTATTTGACTTTCTAATTCCTCAACTAAATCATCCACTAGTTTACACATGGCTTGCCTCTAACAATTTAGGTAGGAGTTATTTCAAGGTCATATTCAATGGGTATCTCATTGCTTTCAATGTTTTTCAGTGTAATCACAACAACATAGAATCTGTCGGATGCAAAGGTTTAAATAGTGAAATCCTGAGAAAAATTAGGACTCATCAGGGAACGAGCTTCTATTATTTATTTTCTAATTGAATCAAAATCCTGACTTTATTGTAGTCCCCATCAGTACAAAACATCATTTTAACTAGGTTTTGTAGAGGTCTAACCATTTCTAAGAAACTCGAGACAAATCGTCTGACAAAATTAATCTTACCGAAAAAGGATTGCATAGCCTTTTTGGAAGAAGGAGGAGGAAGTTTAGCAATGGATTGGATTCTCTCAGGATCAATAATAATTCCATACTTAGACACTATAAGACCAAGAAATTTTCCTTTCTCTACTGCAAAGATTAATTTTTTAGGATGGAGAGATATGTCAAACTTGCGACATCGTTCTAAGACAGCCCTAAGGTGAGACAAGTGATCTTTCTTGTTTTTTTAAAAGACAGTGACATCGTCAATATAGACGACAACTGACTGGTTAATGAGGCTACAGAAAGCAATATCCATTTCTCTCTGGAAAGTGGCACTGGCATTTATCATTCCAAAAGGAATTTTCATGTAGGTACGAAAGGTGGGTTTAAGCTGGTCTGAAGGAGACATAAGGACCTGGTTGTATCCTGAAAAACCATCTAATAAAGATAGTCTCTCGGAACCAGACACCTGCTATAGAATTTATTCCATTGGAGGAACAGGGTAATTGTCCTTATCAGATGCTCGGTTTAAATTTCAAAAATCGACACAAAGTCGAATTTCACCACTTTCCTTCCTTACAAGGACTAAGTTAGATACCCATTGAGTATGCCTAGATGGAAAAATCATCTTTGCAGTTAATAATTTATTTAGTTCCTTTTTAATGGTAGGTTCCAATTTAGGATGCATTTTCCTCAATTTCTATTAAAAAGGCTAAGTCTGGGGTTTCATAGGGATTATATGTTGTATGATGTTTGGATCGAAAGTTTTCAGGTCGTCATACGTCCAATCAAATACATTTAAATTATTTAAACAATTTTATGAAAGCAGATATTTCTTTCTCCGAACAACCCTTTCCCAAATTAATATTTTGAGGATTATCTCTTGTTCCTAAATTAACAGTTTCATAGATCAAAGAAGAACTGTTAATTTTTCAATTGACTACCCCTCTAAACTTGTCATGCAAGTCATAAAATTTCTCTAATCTCACCACAAATTTGCGGATAGAGTTTACCAACTTGGATGTTGATTTAGGAGATCGAGGGTCAGATATTACCGTGAAGTCTCAGAGATTCTCGTTGTGAGTGCCTTTATCAATAACTGCATCCTGGAAGGTGTCTTCCATATGCATAAATTTGATGATATGTTGATCATCATCAAATACTCTCCAATTTGTGATATTGTCTGGAATCGATGGCCTGAATAACAATTCGATCAAAAACATGTTAGGATAAAAACCTTCAGCAGACAACAATTTAGAAGCAACATTGGCCAGTAGATCATCTTTTGAGTTACTCATCCTAGGAATAGAATTTATATTAAATGCTAGAAATTTATGCATTAAACTGCATACCTCAGTTTGGTAACTCTTCAAACACGGAGACAAACAATGTATTGCATTTCTTACCTGTTTAACTACTATTTATGAATTGACAAATACTACCAAACTTTTCACATCCATGTCCAGTGCTTTCCTAAATCCATGTAGAAGTGCTTCATACTCGGTTGTGTTGTTAGTGCATTCAAACTCTAATCGACAAGCAATAAAAGTTTTATTACCTATAGAGTCGATGAGAACACAACCAACACCTTCTCCTTCTCGGGATTTGGATCCATCAAAATGTAAATGTGTTGAACCTGCATAGAATAGATCTAGCTAGAAAATACCACACACATTTGCAGAGAGAAATTGAGAAAGAAGAAGCAAGAGAGAAAGAATGGAAGAATTCTCATTAACCGTATTCCACAATCAAAGAGTGAATAATTTACAATAGATATAGGATACATGAGTAAATAATGAGCCATAGTGGTGGTCTAGAGTGATTTGGACACACACCAACAGTTACGAGAGTAAACTGCAACCTAATATAGTCTCTCAGGAAGTTACGGGAGTGAACTGCCACCTAGTTTGAGTTAACTAGTCTATCAGTCTTCAGTTAACTGACTGAAACAGAGTGAATTGAGGAGGATATCAGGGAATCATGAGTAATGTGTTATTCTGGTGATGATCCGAAGGATAATGCGCATTATTTGGTGATGATCCCAATGTTGCATGGTGATAATCCCAATCTAGCATCTAGACTTCACTCAACTGATCAAACTGAAGTGAAAACTGAAGAGAATATTCTTCCTAGAGGAATATTCTTCCTAAAATATAGGAGACTGAACAATGACTAATAAACAAGGAAAAACCTTAGGAAAAAGAAATCCTAGGTGTGTGTGAAGTAACTCCAACACCCCCCCTGAACATCACTATGGTGAAAATAAAGAATGGGTCCCGACAACAAGGCCATGTTAGGTACCCAAATACAAAAGATACACTAAAATAAACGAGGAAAGAGGGAAAA
>ML791247.1:76139-110199 GCA_009831015.1 Picea engelmannii
TAAAGTAGATGCACCATTGAGATGTCCACACATATCCACTTTATCTTCTTTTATTGAATAATATCCAAATAAATTTAGGATGAGACTTTGAAAACCATGCGGTCATTTCTGGAAGAACGTTGAAATTTTGTAGATTTTAAAACGATCATAACGTCACTTCCTGGACTCCGTTTCGGAAGATTTTTTTTTTAAATTGAATATTTCCCCAAGAGGAATTAAAATATCCAAATTGTTTCTGCAAATGTTTCTCAGAAAATATCATAATTGAGTTTGATGTGTCTGGCTCCCTTTTTGTCTCCTGAGATGCATCCATTGTGCATGGAAAAGTATCTACATGTGACCCCTGAAATGCATGCCATATATATTCCACATGAAATTCCATAAAAAAAAATATGAAATGAAGTAGACATCATCTTCAATTAATGAGATACAAATTTGTGCAAATACTTGTATAGAAGACTCTTCATAATAAGAGGCTTGATCTTCGGACGGTTTCTCTTCTGGATCTATCTTTCCAATTCCCTGCATGCAATATTCACAATCTTCTTTATTCCCAAATAGAACCTCCAATTTGATCCATAATTCATTTGGATTTTATTCTTGTGAGTCATCATATACTTGGTGGAAATTTTTTGGAGAAATAGACAAGAAGATAAATCCTATGGCGATATCTTGTCTATTGAGAAAGTCATTTTTCTCATCGGCAGAATCAGGCTCTACTTCCATTGCCATAGTTATTTGGTACAAGCCTCTGCATCTGAGATGAATTAGAATTTTTTTCTTCCATTCTAAATAGTTATGAGGCGTGAGAAGTATTTTCGATGAGTAAAACATAGATTCCAATCTTTCTGTGTTATTCAATCTTCAGTATCTGCAAAAATAATTGATGTAGCTTTTGCTTAGTAGTCTGTCTGATCTGATACCATGTAAATGTGTTGAAACTATACATAATAGATCTAGCTAAAAAATGCCACACACATTTGCAGAGATAAATTGAGAAAGAAGAATAAAGAGAAAAAGAATGAAAGAATTTTCATTAACCGTATTCCACACTCAAAGAGTGAATAATTTACAATAGATATAGGATACATGAGTAAATAATGAGCCATAGTGGTGGTCTAGAGTGATCTGGACAAACACCAGTAGTTATGGGAGTAAACTGGCACCTAGTATAGTCTTTTAGGCAGTTACAGGAGTGAACTGCCACCTAGTCTGAGTTAACTAGTCTATCCTCTTCAGTTAACTAACTGAAACAGAGTGAAGTGCGGAGGAGATCGGGGAATCATGAGTAATGCACTAGTTTGGTGATGATCCCAAGGCTAATGCACATTAGCTAGTGATGATCCCAATGTTGCATGGTGATAATCCCAATGTAGCATCTAGACTTCACTCAACTGAGCAAATTGAAGTGAAAACTGAAAAGAATATTCTCCCCAAAGGAATATTCTTCCTAAAATATAAGAGACTGAATAATGACTAATAAACAAGGAAAAACCTTAGGAAAAAGATATCCTAGGTGTGTGTGAAGTAACTCCAACACAAAATATAAGGACCATATTTGTTCATCATTAGTAGTACTTGGCGTATTTGGCAAAGTTGGTGCCTGAGTATAGGCTGTAACTTCATATTGTTGTTCTAGATCAGTGATAGAGGAAATTTGAGTCATGAAGTTACCAAAAGAGGTCTTCATTCCCTGTGTTTCAATCGAATTTGCGGAGGTAACAAAAGGCTCATTTGGATCATTCAGATATTTCATGGTATGCTTCAGGTAATGTTCTCTGTTTATTCTGATTTTGTTGGGCTGTCCATTTTTAGGCAGCCACAAATGAGACCAGTTTGTAGCAAAATAATCGTGTAGTTGTTCCGACCAATATATGCTTAAAAACAGACCATAAAATTCAGGAATGTCAACAATGATAATATCAATTACTTGATGAACTTTGGGATTGGATGATAATATAATCAACACATTTTGAAGTTCACTGATCACTTTAACATTCGTTCGATCTAGTTGAATTATTTTTAGATCAGAAGGTTTTACTTCTACATTAATTTTCTGGCATATAGACAAAGGAATCACATTTGATGATGCATCGGAGTCAACCATACAATTATGTACATTCCTATTAAAAATATCAAAAGTCAATAAAAAAGGGGGCACATTTTTTCATGCAGAAACAACAGAATTATGTTGATTTTTTAGTGTTGCTCCTGAAACAGTTTTATCTAGATTTCCTACATTTGTTTCTGCTAAGTCCATTTTGTCTTGATGTTTAGATGTCTTTTTAGTTGGGACGTTTTTAACTGCATTTAAGTCAATTTCTTCTGTTTTTTGCTGCTAACATCATTCTTTTTATTGTTTTCAGCGATGCTTTGAAGCATTTTCTACAAAATAAAAGGAAATTTCAGCAGTTCAAAAACCTAAATATTTGCCCTTAATTTTTTCAGATCTTCAATTAAATCATACTCTAAAACTAGGGCAGCTAGGTTTCGTATAGTTTCAGTTTGTTTTGGTTGTTTCGTAAACATATTTTTACTTGTTTCAGGTGCGGGCTTGTTTTGTGTTTTTCTTCTAGTGTTGTAGGGGTGGACAATTTCAAAATTTGCTTGAAAAATAATGTCTGACAAGTGCCCGAAAAGGGGAGGAGATGAGTCTTCCTCTTGTGGTACCTCTTCCTCAACTGTATCATCAGGATTTTCAGGAGGAACAAAAACAAAATTGTCATGCACTTCTAATATCGTTTGCAAAGCATATTGTAAACTTTCAAAATTTAGACCTTTTGTGGTCGGGTTTGACCGATTTGGAGGGAAAGGTTTTCTAAAAGGAGGTTTGAAACTTACTTTACTTGTATATGCCTCCTCGGTGGATCTCTTCAAGTCAACGACCTGATTGGACAATTTATGGAAAGATTTATGCATGCTCTCCAAGTCTAATGTTTCTTGTGGATTTTTAGGTTGAAGAGGCCTAGTGAGAATTTATATTTTCTTCTAAGTTAGAAGATGAAGTTGTTTCAGATTCACTACTAAGATTATATTTTAAGCTCAATATATCTTTCTCAATTTGACTTGCCTCCTCAAAGGCCTCTAATAACGTGTTCTTTTTGGAACTTTTAACCCATATGGCTATGTTATTATGCAGGGCCTTATTATATTATGCAACAATTAAGATTTCTGCAGGCATTGAATCTACAAGGATTTTGTTTTTCTTTAGGGTTCATTCTTAAGCTAGAGATTTCCATAACCAATAATTCTGGAGATTTCTCATCTCCAAATTTTTCTAGAAAACAAGTTTCAGACTTGTCCCAAGAGACGATGGTCTGAGACTGTTGAGCGAAATACCAGGTTGAGGCATTTCCCTCAAAAGTATAAGGAAATAATTTGCACACTACATCTTTGTTTTCAACACTCCAGAGTCTAATGGCTAACATAAATTTCTTGATGTGATCCTCAGTTGATTGCTTCGAATATGGATCAAATTTTGGTAGCCATTTCTTCAGATGTTTAAGTAGTGGGCATTGGGGTCCAGGTACATCCATGACATCTTGATCGAGCTAAGGTCTAAAAGGATTATTTTGGTTTTCCATGGGAGTTTGTGGAGTCAAAGGTTGAGATGGTTTAGATTAATAACTACTTTCGTCCGAGAATTCACCTCCCGAAGAAAGTAGAGAAGAACCAGGTGGAGACGGAGGAATACCATATCCTCCGACTCCAAGAATAAGGGCTTCAGCAGGATTGATAATATTATCAGTCCCTACCGTGTTTCTAGGAATACCAGTGCTTCAAAGTTGTTCTTGAAGATTTGTAAAGTCAAGGGGTTGATTGATCTGTCTACCAGGTTGTCTAATATGGGATAAGGCACTTTGAGTTCTTATAAGTGACTGGTAGGAAATTTCTTGGACGTTAATCCCTTGAGGGAGTGTTGTCACTGGTTTGACCAGAATATTGGGGTTATCGTTTGATGTAGTTGTTGTTTCAAGTGTAACGTTTTTTTCAGAGCGACTATGCATCACAATAGGAGAATGATTTTTTGGAGGGGTCTTGCGACCTCCATGTGACATCAATTAATTTCAGGCCCTCCTTCTAGCTCCATTTGTTGATGGGCGTATTTGACACACCATCAACAGGAAGGTCAGATCCAGACAGAGGTTGTCTAATTAACCCAAGTCGTTTGCAATGAACTAACCCGATGAGTTTAATGGCTCCGTTGGGCAACTAAATCCTAATAATAATAATAATAAATGAACTAATCTAGAGATAAGGTACTAACTATATATGTTTTCTAATTACAAATGTTCAAATGAAAACATGAATATATACAAATGATTTTAAACAGTCTATATACAACTTGAAATATTTACTTGAAATCTTGCGAAATGAATGTTTGCAAATAGTGTTTTTAAACAAAAGAAAGAAAGAACATAAGTCTTTTAGTTTTGTTTTTGAATGTTTAAAGATTTTAAACTCATAAATACTAAGCACATAAAATTGAAACAACGACACATAAACAATCAAATCTAATTAACGCAATCATCGTTTCATTGATAAATAATTCAATTAAATAACACAGACTAACCTATTGTTTGAGTGCCTACTTGTCCTGCATGTAAGGGAAACCTGTGACAGAACAATACTAGTACTTCCAAAATAAATTCAAAGACGCTTTTGATGTGTTGGAGTGAGAATAAAACAACAAAATGATGACTAATTAAAACTCTTGTGTTCTTATGTTAATCAATAACTTAGAACCAAAGGAAACACAATTCAGAGTGTTAATATTATCAATCATTTAATATTTGAAATAAATTCATTAATAATTAAATGATAGATTAATCACACATACAAAATGGAATGACAAATTATGGACAACATCTAAATAATTTACAATATGAAACAACAAATGATGACGAGGATAAAGCTAAATCAATCAAAATGATTTCTCATAATACAAGACTAATAGGAGAACATAATGGAACAAACATCACACGGGTCTAAATCCAATGGTGAATTACTTTCCCATTATCCATTCTCAAGATCAAATGTCCATACTATATTCTAGCCAAAAGTTGTCTTTACTACTAGCATCAACCACTATTTAAACTAGTCTTGGATTAACAATCTCTCATCATACAAGATAGAGTGTAATCCCAACAAAATAGATTGCTTTACAAAAATAGTACAACAGGGAACGACTCCTGTAGGAGTTTGTTTATCAAAATTAATTACATAATGCCATAGTTTTTAAAAAAGAGAAACTATTAAACTATACAACGCATATCGATGATGGATTCTCCTTGTGAATAGCACCATAATTATTATTCTCCTGAAAATAACAAAACAAAATTGAATTTTAGAAAAACAATTCAAACTAATTTTTAGAAATGGACTGGCTACAGAATCGTGAGATTTTGTAGCTAGTCTTATATTAACAAATAAAATCGAAATAAATCTATTTTATTTGACTTTTACAACATAATCAAATCAAAGAAAATTAAAACCATTTCCTTTTTACCATTTTAGAGATTATACAGAGAGGGGTTGGCTAACATTGAGTTAATGATAGCATTAAAGTTGGTGGGTGTCTTGATAGTCACACTACTGGCTCTTTTGGGCCTTTTACCTACCCGATTTGCGTTGGACTGAACGTAGGCCTTTAACTCTTTATTTTCTCTTTCAAGAAGGGAATTTAGAGCATCCAAATGTTTCAATTGTGCTTGCAATTATGGTATGTCTCTATAATATCGTTCTACCCAGTTCAAACAATTTTCACAGTGCATAGGTGCTATAACAGGTAGATTTTGAGTGTACTCAGTAATGGATGCTTCAGTCTTTCCTGTAGCTTGTTTCAAATCGTGGCCTATGCCAAAAAAATCGTTTTGGTCTTTTAGAAACAGAGGTAGTTTAGAAACAAAATCATATTGTGTAGCTTTGCTAACTATTTCATTTCCTAGACCCTGGTTATCCATATCTTCTCGAGGAAGGAAATCATTGATCTCGTCATCGATTAAGTGATCATCGATCTCGATCACCAAGATCAATCTTAGATGATCCTACCATCGATTTGTCAGACTCCTTGGAAATTAACCTGCCTTGTCTTTTGTTTATGAAACTCATGTCTAAGTTACCATGTTTCTTCTTCTTATGAGTTTTCTTAAAAGTTGGTTTTTCATGCAAAACCTGAGCTCGCTCAATAACAGGAGAAGGAGAAACCCTTTCCTTCAACACATACACTACCTCTTCTAACGATTTCTTGGGTACAAAATTATATCAGGGTTTTTTACCCAGAGGGTTTTTTATAGCAACAAAATTTGGTTCAGTGATCTCACAGTATCTATGTGAATCGACACTCTAACTTTTGGTCACATGTTCACAAGGATTGGGGTTTGTATTTGAATGCAGAGGCGAGTTCATTGTGCTCTCGGGTAGGGAAAAATTGTTTCGACATAGGAAGTCTTCTCAAGTGTCCCCAATTTGAGCTAGATGTGACAACAACAAAATTCGTATAAGCCCATGGTGGAAGAGGCTAGACAGAGGGTTTAAATTTTGTTTCTTATAATGCTTTGACATCTTATGCAGGCTCATCAACAAATAGAAGGGTATGTTTATTTTAAACCCTAGGAACAACATCAAAAGTTGGATGTGATAGAAAAAAAATAAACCATACCTACCCTCGCACTTTATAAATTGTTTCAGAATCAGAAGTAGGTCGTGCCATCGAGGTTTCAAGAGGGTAAGAGGAATACCTTTAGGGAAGCATGTTGAATTCCTAGAGACCATGAACAGGCTCCAAGACACACCTTCAAGCTTGGAATCTTTTAACCATTTTCCGCCTTCCTGTGACAGTCTTGTTTCTCGAGCTATAGAGTCCTCTGTTACTTCCAATTGCAGATCCCCAACTTTGGCTCTCAAGCCATCAAACGTTTGAGAAAAAACCTGTGTGACCGCCAGGTTATAACCCTCAATTTTTTGAATGAAAGTATCCCAGTCGTGCGCCTATAAATCATTTATGGCATCGTTGTGGGAGAGAAGGGACTGAGAGCCATTAGGTTAAATTTGAACCACGAGGACCATGGTTGCTATCAAATAGATCCAGTAAATACCACGAGAGGGAAGCTCTGAATTCCAATAGATAAATAACAAGGAGAGGTCTGTGAAAACCAAAATGGCCTGATACCTATGAACTTGGGAGGTAGTCATGTTTGATAATTTAAGTTTGGAGTGATAGAAAACTAGAGGACATGCAGGCTCATGAAAAATTATGCACAATGAAGATTAAACCCCAACCATTATCAACTACCTATTTGAATAATGAATGAAAGCCTTAAATGTACAGAACAATAGGATGATGTGTATTTGTGAGTACATCAGTCCTGTACCAGGTTGATATGAAAGAGATATGATAGATAGAGCAAAGAGCACAATTCAAATGTTAATCCAAGGTTCTGCACGATTAGGCATTTCAAAAATTAAAACCATACAATCAACCATAGATATGATCGAATCATATTTCCCATAGTACATAAAAAAGTGGCAATGGATTAATCAATAAGATTTTAAAACTTAAAACTTATAAGCTATAAACATATAGGTCCCCTTAAGGTGTAATCTCTTTGGTAAAAACAAGAAAACACAGACTGCAGAATGATTACACAAACCAAGTTTTTTGCTTTAATTTCATGCTTACAGTCATGAAATTTAAACAAAACAAACAAAAAATTTAAACAAAAAACTCATATAATAAGTTAGCGCAATAAATCTCCTTGAAGCCAAAGAAATGAACATTTATAAATGTAAGGAGGAGACAACTACAAAAAGATTTTATCTCTTTGTGATGACTTTTAATCATGATAAAAATTGACAAAATTGTTAACTTCCATAAAAAGGAAATTATATAGGATACCCAATGTAGTCCCATCTATCGTTGTTTTCTTGATATCTGCCAAGAAATGCAGAAAGCTCATCTCTCAAACCGACAAGTTTGTATTCCTCTATATTCACGCTCAAAGTGAGAAAAAGATGGTAGCCACATCCATGGCCTCTACGATAGGTCTCTCCATGTAGCAGAAGAAAGTGGATAAGTCCATGGAACAATACAAAGGCATCTTCTCCTCACCCACGGGGGGTACCTTTGCACTATCAGGTCAAGCAATCAATCGATATGACCCTCGATGCACCGCTACCCAACGGATCAGTCTATCACTGCTATTTGTCAGAAAATGAGGAAATCAAGCCCTAGATCCAAGAGCTACTTGAAAAGGGGCACATTCTCCCAACCTCGTCACCTTTTGGAAGCCCAATCATGCTTGTGTAGAAGAAAGATAGGACTTGGTGACTCTGCATTGATTACCAGGCCCTAAATTAAAACACAGTTGGGAACTAGTACCCAATTCCATGTATTGACGATCTCCTTGACCAGCTCAAGGGGGCCAAATACTTTAGTAATATTGATTTGAAGTCCGACTACCACCAGGTCCCAATAGAGCTAAGTGATGTATGGAAGACCGCCTTCAAGTCCAAAGAAGATCTTTTTGAATGGTTGGTCATGCCCTTTGACTTAAAAAATCCTGCAACAACTTTCATGAGGATGATAGACAATATCTTACAGCCTTGCACCAATTGTTTTTGGTGGCCTATTTGGATGACATCCTCATCCTTAATAAGAATTGGGAATAGCACTTGCAACATATTCAGCAGGTCCTGTACACTCTATGACAACACAAACTATATGAAAATTTGGAAAAATAATATTTCTGCATGAACATGGTGCAGTACCTAGGTTACATTGTTGATGAGCATAGGGTGCATGTCGATCCATCCAAGATCCAGGTCATCTATGACTGACCAGCCCCAACCACACTCATTGAGCTTCCAAGCTTTGTAGGCCTTGCCAATTTATATCTCATGTTCATGTTGGGATTCTCCCACATTGCATGGGACCTTAGCCAAGTGACTAGGGGTGGTTGCAAGTCAAAATTTGTGTGGGGCCAATTGAAACAAAAAGAGTTTGATGATTTGAATAAGCACTTGTGCTCAGCCCCGGTGATCTCATTCCATGAGTTGCAACATCCTTTTGAGATTGAGACAAATGCTCCAAATGATGTTGTGGGCACAGTGCTCACTCACCATGGACATCCCATGGCCTATCATAGTGAGACACTATCAGATATTATCCATAAGTACCCCACTTGTGTTAGATAAATGTACTCCATTGTACAATCTTGCTGCGAGTGGAGACATTACATTCTCAGGAAGGAGACAGTCATCCACACTGATCTTAAGCCTCTATAGTTCATGCATATACAAGGAAAATTGCAGAATGACCTCCATCAGAAGTGATCCACATAATTCCAGGAGTTCCATCTCAACATCGTGTATAAGACAGGGAGCACCAACCGCGTCGTTGACTTCCTTACCCAACTTCCAGTTTCCGCACTAACCATGGTGCTAAACTACTGCGGACATGAAACCTTTGGATGGCCCCAACTCTATGAGAGAGATATTGACTTCACCACTACCTACCATATGCTAGCCACGAACACAGTTGTCACTGATTTGCATCTGGAGGACGGGTTGTTGTGCCATCTGTGCCATCTCTGTGTTCCATCAAGCGAGTGAGAAAAGATGATTTTTGAAGCTCACTATAGTCGGGTAGCAGGACACTTCAACGTAGAAAAGATAGTGGCAGTGTTGCAACAACATTTCTATTGGTCGAAACTCTGACAGGATGTCAACAAGTATATCAGGTCCTGCATGGCCTATGTCATTTCAAAACTAACCATTAAGAAGTTAGGCATGTACATCCATCTTCCTACTCTCGACAGCCCCAGGAATCCATCTCGATGGACTACATGTTGGGTCTTCCTTCCACCAAGCAAGGAAATGATTGTTTTTTCGGGGTTCTTGATCAATTTTCCAAGATGGCGATTCTAGTCACCTGCAAACAATAGAGGGGATCCCACAAACCATTCTCTCAGATAGGGATAGTCAGTTCCTCAACACATTCTGGTCGATCCTCTGGTCATGGTTGGACATAAGGCTCCCCAAATCCATGACCTTCCACCCCTAAACGGATGTCCAAACTGAAGTTGTCAACAGGATAATCGTGCATATATTGCGCATGTACAATTTCAAGCATCCACACACATGGGATCAAACTCTTCCCTATGTTCAATATAATTACAACATAGTCCTACATAGTTCAACCAACCACAACCCCTTAAAAGTGGGGTTGGGATTTCATTTGACATATCATCTCTATAACAATTGTATATAGATGAACAATAAACTTCTGACTTGCAGGTCAATAGATATGATACACAAAAAACAACATGCTATCGAATTTATAATTCAAGGTGCGCAAGGGACCACTTCGATCATTAGTGCCCCCGCCAGATCCCTGACCTAATATGAATGCCCCTTGGGCTTCACCTGATTCATAGGTGTGCGAGGGACCACATCCATCTTTAGTGCCTCTGCCAGAACCCTTCCTTAATATCATTGCCCCAAAGAAGGCGCCTGTACCGGAGCATAACTGGTACCCGAACCGGCATCGTGGCCTGCAACATAAGCACCACATAGAATAGCTAAAAGAAGTTACAATTTTAATATAGTTGATGAGTATACATTTGATATAAACATATTTTTTCTGGTTTGACTGCTGGAGAGCTTGCAAACAATCCCAAGATTTTAATTTTAGTGGATAGTATCATGTTTTGACGTGCAACATTAAAAAGTTATTAAATAATACGTCATCATACACTCAGAATTGTATACCCCACTCTGACAAAGCTGTTAGTCAGTCTAAGTCTCTAAGCTTCCCTTCTGTCTGAAGCTTCGTGTCTTTCTGTAAAAGTCTATAAGTCAGTTGAGCGAAGAGCAGTCTGCTCTAAGTCTGTGCATCTAGCACATATTGTAATACCCAAGTGATTTGCTATGATTAATATAATATCAAAGTCTTCCGCATGTGTTTAAATCTCTGAAGTCTCTCTGTTTGTCTCATATTATGCACTCATTGTGATCTCACTTATTTTCCTATATCTGCAATCGATGTTCCTTGGTACTGTCTGATATAGTTCACTCATCCAGATAATAAGGTTCATTGGTACTTGGTATAAAGGGACGGCCGAGCACTGGTAGTAAGTCCCGCTAAGGCAGGTCTCCGCTAAAGGGAAGTTGTAGGTGCGGAGGGTCCACGAAAAGTCGGCTATAGGGTTCATATAAAACTGCAAAAGCCTGATGGACTTTGGGTGGTGGGGTTCATAGTTCGGACAGAGTAAAGCAGTTAACCCGACGATATTGGTCCTGTCGAGAGTAGCAGAGACTAAAAGACCAGATGGCGAGAGGAGATAGTGCATGAGACAGAGCGCAAACAGTCAAGCTTCGTACTCTGACAGAGGAGGCCTCTGACAAAGTTGTTCGTGTGGAGCAGTTTTACAAATGGTATCAGAGCCATGACCTTCTTTTCAACCCGGGTATGATATCAGACTCTCTTATATCTGATAAAGCTATTCGCTCTGTGTTTTCTGTGTATATAGTTTTGTTTAGAATCCAGTCCCGTATTTTAAGATTGCTAGTTTTTGCCTGAGCAGTCAGCCATGATCCTGACTAATCTTCTTTCGAGAAGACATAAGACTAAATGCCCTACTTTTCTATGTAGAAATAGTAAGATTTTAATACTACTATGGATTCCTCTGATTATATTAGATCTGTATATAATACCTTAGAGTCTTCTGTATCTACTTCAGAAAATACTTTCTGCTTTATGATTCATTACATGCCCTCAATAGAATCTCTAGACCCCAGAATTAAAGACATTTATAAGGGCATGAGACCACCTGGCACTCCTATGTACGGGTTAGGGTATACTGAACAATGTGATACAGTCATTCCTGATTGTAGATTTACCAGTCCCTTACCCAGTGACATCCAAAGGCCTACTATCGATGAAATCCATAAGTTTCATACAATAATAAAAGGATGTCAGAAAGGATCCATTCCTGAAGATTGGATCAAAAGAATGTTGAATTGGGATTTGTTTACAAATCCTGAAACAAAAGAATTCAATATAGTTGTGCTAGACTCTGAGAAATTGAGGTTATCAAAAGAATGGCAGAAATTTATGACTGAAGAAGATAGTTGGATTTCCTTCTTTGAATGGAGAAAATTAAAACAAAAAGCTATAGTCCAGATGGTAGGAGAAATCTCTGAACCTCCTTCCCCAAAACATAAGTGGAAAAGCATTGATGGTAGTATTGTTGAATCTAATTCTACTTTTCCACCTTTCAAAGGAATTGTGTTAGAAGATAATGCTAAACAAGTAAAAGCAGTTCCTTTATTATTATCAGGAAAAGCCATTCAGTTGTCAGAAATTGATAAAAGAGTCCATTTTGTCTCTGAACAAATTAACTGGACAAATACTGGTTTAAGAGGAATGGCTACACACACTTTTATTACCAATGACTATGCCCGAAAAGATCAAATTGTGGATCTTCAGGTATCCACAAATACTATAGTACAATCTGTAGATCAAATACAAGGGAGAGTCACTGAAGTAAAAAATAAAATGGATTATGCTTTATCTGAAATTTCCTATAGGGCTAGAGAATCTAGCAGAAACCATGAAGAAATAATGGAAGGATTGGGTAATGCATTTTCAACTATGGGAAAATCTTTGACAGAAATAAAAGGCAAAAGCAGTCATTAGGATAAACCCATCCCCAGTTCCTTTATCCTTCCAAGCCCCCATATTTCTATTCTATCTCCTGTACATAAACCTTCCGAGATAGAAATTGTAAAAAGATTTCCATTACGTTTTCCGCTAGAAGAAGAAATTCTTGAATCTTCTTCTAAACCTCCTAAAGATAGTCATTCCTTAGTGACTATCAAGAATCCAGCTTATGAATATCTTCCACATCATTCTATCAGGCCATCAGCCCCTGACCTAGTTGGAAAAGGCAAGCTTCCAGATACTCAAACATTTGTCGAAGACCGGTTCCAAGAATGGAACATTGATAATCTGTCAATTGCACAAATAAGGCAGATGATTGACAGAATGTATGTCTCATACAAGATTATGTGTATGAAGGGGAAAACTGAAGTAGAGGCATGCAAAACAATTATTCAGTGTTTTACAGGAACTCTTAGCAAATGGTGGGAAGTTATTTCTTCTCCTTTAATGATTACAAAGATGGAAGCAGAAATTCTTAAAGATGAAGAGGGTGACATTGTGTATCATACTGATGGTACTGCAGTAAACAATATGACTGGGGCACTTACTACTTTAATACTTGAACACTGGTGTGGAACAGAAAATGAAATTGCAGACAAACATGAGATTATTCTCATAAACATGAAGTGTCGAAAGATGTCAAGATATGAGCAATTTCATAAAGAATGGACACAAAGAATCTTTGAGGTTAAAGAAAGTGAAAATCTATTATGGAAACAGTTCTACTTGGCAGCTCTACCAAGTAAATTTGTAGAATACCTCAAAATGGAGGAAGTATTTAAACTTCCTTATGAAATGTATACCTGGGGAGAAATATATTCTCTGGTAACCAAAGCCTTGATAGGATTATGTACCAGCATGAAGGTTCAAAACTACGTGTCCAAGTCTGCATATCTCCCTGACCAAAAATCTATTTGTGAACAGTATGGCTTATATCTCACAAATAAAGCTAGAAAGAGAAAAAAGAAGCCAAAAGATTTCAGGGGAGAAAAGGGTAGAAAATACAAAGCCAAATACAAGTATGTGCCTAGAACTCATTATTATGAGCCAAAAGATATTAGGCTCAAAAGTCATGCTCATGAAGCAAAGCAAGGAGTTATTTGCTGGATATGTGGAAATCATGGGCATTATGCCCATAACTGTCCAGAAAATGCAACCTCCAGAAAGACTAAAGGAAAATTCTCAAAACAAAAAGCAAAAGAGGCTCAAGAAAGAAAACAGTTAGTCTTGAAGACTCGTTGTAATCGATGCGGGGCAAACAATCACGAGACAAATACCTTCCCTTATAATCCATTTAAAATAAAAGGAGAAGAAGTCCATCTTCTCAAAGAAGGATGTTGTTCTAGTTCTAGCAGCACATCTGAGTTTGAATATAACTCAGAAAAGGAAATTTTGATGAATCAGTATTGTAACTGCAGTAACCCAAATTTCTGTTCTTGTGAGAGCAATACTGATAGTTCTGATTCTGAATCAGAACCTGAAATGCAACAAAAATTGAAGGTCTGTATGTTCCAAAATACAGGAGATCAAGAGGCAAAAATGCTTGCTCAAATCAAAAGCCTCCCAGAAGGAGATATGAAAAATTCTCTCCTTGAGACCTTCATTAAGACTGTCAAAGCAGGACAAAAAGGTAAACACTCTGAAATTCCAAAAAGACAGCCTTTGTTTATTGATGCTTCCTTTGATAAAAACACCAAGACATATATCAAGTTCAATAGAGAGCCGAAGTTACAGAATACTTCTGTTACAGACTTAGCTAAAGAAGTCTTTTCTCTCAAAAAGGAAGTTTTTGAATTAAAAGAAAAAATCAAGCGCATGGAAGCAGATGCAGAATTCAGCTTTAAAATTAATTCATGGGCTAGACAAGAAATCAAAGAGATAAAACAGAGGTTGAATTCCATCCCTCCTCCCTTAGAAGATGATCCTTATGAATCAGTTTTCCAAGAATAGACAGCAGTTGAAATGCAAGGGATGACAATTATGAAAATTATGCCTATGAAATATCAGAAATACTATGTCAAGATCTAGTTAGAAATAAACCGAGAGATATTTTCCTTGATTGCACTAATAGATACTGGATTTGATTGCCTGGATTGGGATTGTCTAGATTTTCAAGAAATACTAACATAAATGTACTTCCTCCTCAGTACATACTTGGCAGGATGCACTAGGCCGCTACTATTACTTCCAGAGATAAATTGGTAGAAATGAGAGATCTTAGCAGAATCAGGTCTGCTAACAGAGAATGGTTTGATTAGCAAAGGCAAAGATGGCAAGAAACACCAGCTTGGAATTTCTTCCAAATTAACAGAATGAGGACAATACAAGATTGGCCGAATGGAAATCCAAAAGAAAAATTGTTTAATATAAATTATCATCAGTATAAAGAAATGTGGTTTAATGTTTGTCTCTGGACAGACAAATATAAATATTATTATTGTATGATAAAATTTGCAGATTCTTTCATTTTAGGTCCTGAACCTGACTGGTTAATGGAATGGTGGCATCAGTTCGGGTTAAATCCAGTCGGGATAGATCCTGAAGTAACAGAAGTTGGCAGAATGTTTCTCTTCCATAATAGAAGGCTTGAAACTATTAATGATCTATTTTAGAAGAAGAATACAAAATGATTTTTGTAAGAGAAAAACATACATGGATCATCCGAACCAAGTTCGTACTTCACCAGGATGAAGAAAATAATGAAGATCCTGAACTAGTTAGAGAAGTATATACTCAACATTGGGATCCCCATATCTTCAGACATTTCTCTGACCATCCACTAGAATAATCAGTTTCCATGGATTTACATATCAAACTCCACTTTGTAATAATTTATGTCTAAATGGCTGACAGTGGTGCCATTCGGGTTCCATGGGTTGCCATCATTAAACTCCACTTTGTATATAGTGAATTCATTTCAAAACATAGTGTAGTCATGTCAAATAAAGATAATCTTGGAAACTCGGAGCACTTCTCTAACTTTTGGTGAGGTTTGACCCACATTTACGAGATGCTCTACTGTTTAGCATGTGATACTTTACTTTATGTCATACATGAGTGTCCTCTGGTCGGGGAATATTGCACGACTACCCCGTCAGATCTACTGTTCTAATTTGCTTTCGGTAGATATGAAATAAAGTCATGATTTGGTTGAAGGATCTTTCACGATCATCATCACCAAATCTCAAAAGTAAAGATTTTGTGGTAGACATGTAAGGCCACTTGTCTATTCAGGTCTCAACTTCATGATAACTTTTCCCTCCCAAATTTGTATAAAGGAAGGGTGAGAGCTCATTATCGGCATTCCCGAATTCGAGTGTTGTGTGTTAGTCAGTCTAAGTCTCTAAGCTTCCCTTCTGTCTGAAGCTTCATGTCTTTCTGTAAAATTCTGTAAGTCAGTCGAGCGAAGAGCAGTCTTCTCTAAGTCTGTGCATATGGCACATATTGTAATACCCGAGTGATTTTCTCTGATTAATATAATATCAAAGTCTTTCTCATGTGTTTAAATATTTGAAGTCTCTCTGTTTGTCTCATATTATGCACTCATTGTGATCTCGCTTATTTGCCTATATCTGCAATCGATGTTCCTTGGTACTGTCTGATATAGTTCACTCATCCAGATAATAAGGTTCACTGGTAGTTGGTATAAAGGGATGGTCGAGCACTGGTAGTAAGTCCCGCTAAGGCAGGTGGCCGCTAAAGGGAAGTTGTAGGTGTGGAGGGTCCACGGAAAGCCGGTTATAGGGTTCATATAAAAATGCAAAAGCCTGATGGACTTCAGGTGGTGGGGTTCATAGTTCGGATAGAGTAAAGTGATTAACCCGACAATATTGGTCCTGTCGAGAGTAGAAGAGACTAGAAGACCAGATGGTGAGAGGAGATAGTGCATGAGACAGAGTGAAAATAGTCAAGCTTCATACTCTGACAGAGGAGGCCTCTGACAAAGCTGTTTGTGTGGAGTAGTTTTACAAATAGTTCATTTGGCTCATAGTCCCGGTGGAGAGGCTCTGATACCATTTGTAAAACTGCTCCACACAAACAGCTTTGTTAGAGGCCTCCTCTGTCAGAGTATGAAGCTTGACTGTTTGCGCTCTATCTCATGCACTATCTCCTCTCGCCATCTTGTCTTCTAGTCTCTTCTACTCTCTACGGGACCAATATCGTCGGGTTAACCGCTTTACTCTATCGAACTATGAACCCCACCACCCAAAGTCCATTAGGCTTTTGTAGTTTTATATGAACCCTATAGCCGGCTTTCCGTGGACTCTCCGCACCTACAACTACCCTTTAGAGGCCACCTGCCTTAACGGGACTTACTACCAGTGCTCGGCCGTCCCTTTATACCAACTACCAGTGAACCTTATTATCTAGATGAGTGAACTATATCAGACAGTACCAAGGAACATCGATTGCAGATATAGGCAAATAAGCGAGATCACAATGAGTGCATAATATGAGACAAACAGAGACACTTCAGAGATTTAAACACATGTGGAAGACTTTGATATTATATTAATCAGAGCAAATCACTCGGGTATTACAATATGTGCTAGACGCACATACTTAGAGAAGACTGCTCTTCGCTCGACTAACTTATAGACTTTTACAGAAAGACACAAAGCTTCAGACAGAAGGGAAGCTTAGAGACTTAGACTGACTAACACACAACACTCGAATTAGGGAATGCCGATAATGAGCTCTCACCCTTCCTTTATACAAATTTGGGGGGGAAGAGTTATCATGAAGCTGAGACCCAAATAGACAAGTGGCCTTACATGTCTGCCACGAAATATTTACTTTTGAGATTTGGCGATGGTGATCGTGCAAGATCCTTCGACCAAATCATGACTTTATTTCATATCTACCGAAAGCAAACTAGAACAGTAGATCTAACGGGGTAGTCATGCAAGATTCCCTGACTAGAGGACACTCATGTATGACATAAAGTAAAGTATCACATGCTAAACAGTAGAGAATCTCGGAAATGTGGGTCAAACCTCACCAAAATTCGGAGAAGTGCTCCAAGTTTCCAAGATTCTCTTTATTTGATATGACTACACTATGTACAAGATGGAGGTTAATGACGACAACCCACGGAACCAGAATGGCACCACTGTCATCCATTTAGACATGAGTTTACACAGTGGAGTTTGATATGTAAACCCATGGAAACCAATAATTTAGTCATTTTCAATAAAGTTGGAAAACCTTTCAGGATAATGCAAGGTATTCCATAATTTTGTATAAATTTTTCGGGAAATAAAAGGTAATCGATTTATCATTTGTACAATAGTCTTTGATTTGATTGCCCATTGAAAATGATTAAGGATGAAAAGACGTAGGATTTCTCCCTCATTTGGCCCTTGGAAAAAGAGATCTTGAACAACAGACAAAGATGTAAATGATCTTAAAATATGTGGATCGATTGCCCCTTTGTTCAGGCCAAAATCTTTCCACCAATCTACAATCTAGATTGGAGGTCTTCCTGAAGTTGCATAATTTACACTTCCAAATTTAACCAGGATTAGGAAATCTTCTTGTTGGGCAAATTCCCACCATAGCTTTCTGTACTCATGATAGTCTAAACTTGTCTCTGGAAAAATAATCTCAGCATTTCTTTCAGGCCATTGAGATAATAACTGAGGTCTATTCAGACAAAAGTACTGTTGACTGTTACCTTGATTATCTCTTATATTGCAGATCGATTCTATATCATGGAAAAGATTAGTTAGAGCATATTGTGCTTGAGCTGCTCTTTCATTTATTTGAGTAACCATAGGGACCAAAACATTTGATATTCTTCTTCCTCTTACCTCAGGCACTAAGTTTGAATATGGGACCTGGGTAGTTTGAGAGAGAATTTTTGTGCTTCTTAGTTCCCAACGGGGTACCCATTCTGCTGAATAAGTTTCCCAATCTAAAGAGTCAGGAATATCCACTATCCTTTCTTCACCATCTCTTAGCTGCACAGAGATTAGTAGACAGAGATTTTGTAGATGCTCTCTACTTAAAAAATCTGGGATGGAATTATTTGCTCCTTTGATATGTTCTATAGAAAAATCAAAATTACTAAAGAGAGCTTTCCATCTAGCAAATTTAGAATCTCCCGCATTTTTCAGATCTTTGTTAAGGACTTTATTCATTACTGCAGCATTAGTCCTCAAAAGAAATTTCTTATAAATCAAATAAATTTCAAATTTATGTATGGCATTTAAAGCAGCTTTAATTTCTTTCTCTAAAGAAGAATAATTCTTTTATGTTGCTTTCCATAAACCAGAGGCAAATTGAATAACCTCTTCTTTCCCTTTGTCTCTGACCTGTTTTAACACTACTCCCCAGCCAATGTTGTTTGCATCAGTTTCTACTATCTTTGGAAGATCATCATCGGAGATATGTAGAATTGGAAGGTTCTTTGTCTTTGCTTTGATATTTATCACAGCTTGAGTATGAGCCTCTATCCAGTGACTTGGCTCCTTCTTTAGCCTATCATTGAGAAGTTTCCTGTCTTGTGCACATTTTTTGTAAAAATGACTTATATAATTAATACTTCCCAAAAATCTTTGAAGCTATGTTCTATCAAGGATCTTATCTGGAAATTTATCTACAAATTCAATAGCATGAGTTTGCAAAGTAATTTTTTCATTGTCAATAGTATGACCAAGAAAATTTATTTGACTCTGGAAAAGCTCAATCTTTTTCTTGGATAAGACTAAACCAACTTGTTTAATGACTTGCAGAAGCTTCTTCAGATGCTTAAAATGTTGATCTATGGATGAAGAAAAAACAAGAATATCATCAATATAAACAATGAGCCAATCGAAGTATGGCTTGAGAGTATCATCCATAACCCTTTGGAATTTTGCAGGGGCATTTTTCAATCCAAATGGCATCACATTCCATTCATAATGCCCAGCAGGAACATTAAAAGAAGTTTTGAATTTGTCCTTTTCATTGATAGCCACTTGCGAGAATCCTGATTTCAAATCAAACTTTGAAAAAATATTTGCACCTGCAATTCTGGTGACTAGACTGCTTTTATTTGGAATAGGGTATGTATCATCAGCCAAAACTTTGTTTAAGGGTTTGTAATTTACTACTAGTCTGGGGATTCCCCTAATTTGTTCTGAATTCTTATTTACATAGAATCCATAACAGTTCCAAGGACTAGTAGATTTTCTAATTAGTTCCTTTTTGAGTAAACCCTTAATTTCTTCTGCACATAGCTTCTGATATTCAACATTCATTGGTATAGCTCTGCTTTTGCAGGGCTTTCCTTGGTATTCTTCTCGATATGGAAGGGAGACTTCATGTTTCTTCTGTTTCCAAAAAGCAGTAGGATTCTCTGAACATACTGAGTTAATAAACTCCTGCTTTAATAAGAGAATCTTTTCTTAGATATCTTCCTTTTTCAATTGGTCTCTGATTCTGACCACTGTCTGGAAATGTTTTAGTTCTTCTATTTTTTCACTTTTTCTAAGACTCAGTTGGATAGTATCTGAGACTCTTGGAGTGGATACAAAAGGAAGTTTGACTGTAATTTTACCTTGTGGGGAAGGTATTGTGATAAAGTATCCTAGCTTTTCTGGAGTCACCATGGTCGAACCATGAGGTGATACTGCTGCAAGGAAAGGAGCACCAAGGATACAGGCAACAGGAATATATGCTAAAAGGAATTTCATCTTTAGGCAAAATTCTTGGAAAAAAAGAATTGCTTCTGGAATTTGAAATGAAATATCATTTGGAACATTTCCTAGTCCCACAACCATAGCTTGAGTCTTTTCCCATAAAGACACAGGGATGCCATGCTTATTTAGCATGTTCAGATCTGATCCAGTATCAATCAATGTCTTTAATCTGAAATGTAAATCTTGAATTTTTAATTCTATCAAGACATGATATTTTTTATGCTTGACCTGAAGACTTTCATCCTTTTCTTCTTTCTTCTGTTCTGGAGTATTTTCCATAGATTTCTTTATCTTATTAATCTCTCTTCCTAGATCAGATATGGAAAGAGTTTGTACTGGATAACACATAGGAATAGTTTTTTGAGGAACTAATTCCCATGGATGAACTTGAAGACTTCTTTTGTTCCATTCATAAAAGGATACATAAATATTTTCCTTTTCCATGAATCATTTCCATTTTTGAGCTAGTCTGATTTTTTCTTCATTTGAAGTTCTTTTGGAAAATTCTCTTGCTTCTGGATGAGAAAATAAATCCCAATTCAACATTTCTTTCATCCATTCTGTCTTTACATAATCTTTTCTGCATCCTTTAAAAAGAGACAGAAATTTCTTAATCTCTGGAACAGATGGTCTTCTTGTATCACTGGGGATATAAGCTTCTCTTCTCAATTTTATTTCTATACAATGGTTATCTTGGATAACGATGACATGGGAATCATGAGGGAAAGGAATGTCAGAACATTGAGGATGGGGACATTGGTCTTTTGCAGTAGAAGTTGGTGGAGGTAGATTTGTCCTTGGATTATGATTTGCATGCTCAAATTGTACTCTTTCATTTTCTTCGAATGCAGAAAGAGTGGACAGCGTAATAAGTTCTCCACAATCAAAACATTTTACTGCAAAGGGAACTTTGCCCACCTGATTGGGTAAGGCCTGGAGTGAGGGATGTAAACAAAATGAAGGAGAAGAAAATGTAGAAATGGGTTGTTTACAAGAAGAAGATCTAGAAAGATTTCCTTGTGGAAAAGATATAACTACAGAGTTAGAGGTTTCTTTTATCTGGGCAGAGGTGATAGATCTTGGTATTGGTGCCCTTGGAGTATCAATGACCCAATCGGTAGGGAAAGATCAGTTATCCCATTTTATAGTACAATGTTCCATCTTTTGATTCAATGGATCTGTTATAACCAAAGTACTAGACTGAGAGTCTTTGCTAGGGGCATGTAAGACAGCAGGAAATAGAGTGTTGGTATGTCTAAAACATCCTCTAGCCTGGATAGATATATTAGTCCTAGTAGGACACATATCAAATCCAGTTGTTCTGATCTACAATTTTAATATGTTTGCAATATTTTCATCAAAAGTATATACAGAGAAATTTGGATAACAATCAAAATATACCGGCCCATTTGAAAGAGGGGCAACTATTCCTCCTATCAAAGAATCAGTAAACTTATTATGGGTTAGATCCCTGACTGTGCATAACACATAAGAGTCTATTCCTTTATGGACTAGTGGACTGATTTTGATTCTAATACATCCAAAGTGAAGGTAGTTTGTTCCATGTTTTTTGGCCTCCTTTTGGACTTCTTTTGGGTTAATAAGGGAAATAGTTTGACTGACATCACTATTCTGATGTATTCTACTTACAGATTCTTTCACAATGACTCTGGTCACCACTTTAAGATGAAACATATTTAGGTCTTGATATACTCTGCTAGGAGATATAGGAGGTAATTTCCATGTAGCTTGGGGATTTGTCTCAACTTCTTCTATGCTTGCATGGTTTATGCTTTGGGTTCTATTAAAAGCAAACATTGACTCAAGACTATTTACAGAGTCAGATCCAGAGGTACTTGTTTCTTCAGCATTTCTAACCTCTCTAAAAGATACTGACCTAGAATCCATAGTGGTATTAAAAATCTTACTATTACTACACAGAAAATCAGGGCGTTTAGTCTTATGTCTTCTCGAAAGAAGATTAGACAGGCTCCTGGCCGACTGCTCAGGCAGAAACTAGCAATCTTAAAATACGGGACTAGATTCTGAACAAAAATTTATACACAGAAAACATAGAGCGAATAGCTTTATCAGATCTAAGAGAGTCTGATATCATACCCGGGTTGAAAAACTGGTATCAGAGTCGAATGGTATCAGAGCCTCTCCACCCAGACTATGAGCAGTTTTACCCACGAAAACTGATTATTCTAGTGGATGGTCAGAGAAATGTCTGAAGATATGGGGATCCCAATGTTGAGTATATACTTCTCTGACTAGCTCAGGATCTTCATTATTTTCTTCATCCTGGTGAAGTACGAACTTGGTTTGGATGATCCATGGATGTTTTTCTCTTGCAAACATCATTTTGTATTCTTCTTCTGAAAATAGATCATTAATAGTTTCAAGCCTTCTATTGTGGAAGAGAAACATTTTGCCAACTTCTGTTACTTCAGGATCTATCCCGACTAGATTTAACCCGAACTGATGCCACCATTCCATTAACCAATCAGGTTCAGGACCTAAAATGAAAGAATCTGCAAATTTTATCATACAGTAATAATATTTATATCTATCTGTCAAGAGACAAACATTTAACCACATTTCTTTATACTGATGATAATTTATATTAAACAATTTTTCTCTGGATTTCCATTCGGCCAATCTTGTATTATCCTCATTCTGTTAATTTGGAAGAAATTCCAAGCAGGTGTTTCTTGCCATCTTTGCCTTTTCTGATCAAACCATTCTCTGTTAGCAGACCTGATTATGCTAAGATCTCTCATTTCTACCAATTTATCTCTGGAAGTTATAGTAGCGGGCTGGTGCATCCTGCCAAGTATGTGCTGAGGAGGAAGTACATTTATGTTATTATTTCTTGAAAATCCAGGCAATCCCAATTCTACCTTTTCTAAATGTCGGAGCTGCCATTCTGGTATCCAATTTTCTTTAAAGGTATCCCAGGGAGTATTATCAGCTAAATAGTGAGTAACAGGATTATTTCGCTGATCATCCCAAACTTCTACAATTACCATGCTCTTTTTGCAATAAGCTATTTGAGCATGTGATTCAGATATAAATGGCAACTCAATCCTTTTGGGAGGATTTTCATTTATACTTGGTAATGTAATAAAATATCCTGGTTTTTTGTCTGAACAATTACAAGAACCATGGGGTTCTACAGCAGAAAGAAAAGGAGTACCCAGGATGCAATCAGTTGGTAATTCTGAAATTTGAAATTTCATTCCTAAAGCATATTCTTCTAGGATTAAAATGCCTTTAGGAACTTCGAACTGGAAAGAAGTATTTACATTTCCTAGTCCAGTAGCTGAGCCAAAACTAGGAAGCCAATATTTTGCAGGCATGAGATCTTTATGGAGCAAATTTAAATCAGATCCAGTATCTATTAGTGCAGTCAAGGAAAATGTCTCTCGGTTTATTTCTAACTGGATCTTGACATAGTATTTCTGATATTTCACAGGCATAATTTTCATACCTGTCATCCCTTGCATTTCAATTGTTGTCTATTCTTGGACAACTAATTCATAAGGAGCATCTTCTAAGGGAGGAGGGATGGAATTCAACCTCTCTTTTATCTCTTTGATTTCTTTTCTAGCCCATGAATCAATTTTAAAGATGAATTCTGCATCTGCTTCCATGCGCCTGATTTTTTCTTTTAATCCACAAACTTCCTTTTTGAGAGAAAAGACTTCTTTAGCTAAGTCCGTAACAGAAGTATTCTGTAACTTCGGCTCTCTATTAAACTTGATATATGTCTTGGTTTTTTTATCAAAGGAAGCATCAATAAACAAAGGCTGTCTTTTTGGAATTTCAGAGTGTTTACCTTTTTGTCCTGCTTTGACAGTCTTAATGAAGGTCTCAAGGAGGTAATTTTTCATATCTCCTTCTGGGAGGCTTTTGATTTGAGCAAGCATTTGTGCCTCTTGATCTCCTGTATTTTGGAACATACAGACCTTCAATTTTTTTTGTATTTCAGGTTCTGATTTAGAATCAGAACTATCAGTATTGCTCTCACAAGAACAAAAATTTGGGTTACTGCAGTTACAATATTGATTCACAAAATTTCCTCTTCTGAGTTATATTCAAACTCAGATGTGTTGCTAGAAATAGAACAACATCCTTCTTTGAGAAGATGGACTTCTTCTCCTTTTATTTTAAATGGATTATAAGGGCAGGCATTTGTCTCGTGATTGTTTGCCCCGCATCAATTACAGTGAGTCTTCAAGACTAATTGTTTTCTTTCTTGAGCCTCTTTTTCTTTTTGTTATGAGAATTTTCCTTTAGTCTTTCTAGAGGCTGCATTTTCTGGACAGTTATGGACATAGTGCCCATGGTGTCCACATATCCAGCAAATAACTCCTTGTTTTTCTTCATGAGCATGACTTTTGAGCCTAATATCTTTTGGCTCATAATAATGAGTTCTAGGCACATACTTGTATTTGGCTTTGTACTTTCTACCCTTTTCTCCCCTGAAATCTTTCGGCTTCTTTTTTCTCTTTCTAGATGGATTTGTAAGATATAAGCTTTGGGAGATCTACATGAATATTGGTGAACTGCACGAAAAGTGATGCATAGTTATATCCTTGATGACCGGACTCGTTCGCTATTGTGGTACGGATATCTAACCCCAGCGATGTTGGAATTTCAAAATTGGAAAGTTCGTTAAATTTGATGGTTTGTAATGAAGTTCTCTCGTGAAGTTTGAATGAAGTCCAAAGCGAAAGTGTCATCAATCGATGGGAAATTGTCGAAAATGAGGCATCCACTGCTGTCAAACAGAGACTCCAGTGTCTACTATCGCACCACAACTCTGTTTCTGAAATCATGATGACCGCGATTAGGAGGTTATGGATTAAGTCACATGGACCTTCTGTTTCTCCCTCGCTTTGTTATTGTACTTGTTAACAATTCTGTTTTTGAAGTGACTTGGCACAAGAAAAAAATGTTAACAATTCTTTCTTTAAAGTGACTTGGCACAAGAATAATATATTAAACATTTTTTCATTGCAAATGTTTAACAAAAGAAAAAAAAATATAAAAACAATAATAGAATAAAAAATAAAACATATTAAGGAAATTTCCCAACTTATAAAATAATGAAAAGTAAAATATATTTAGAATTTTTTTCAATCCACAAAACAATAAAAAGTAGAATATATTAAGAAATTTTTCATTGCTCTTTAATTGAAAAAATATGAAACAATTTTCATTTCAAATTTGACAAATGATTTTTTATTTTAATTTGTATTTGCTAAAATAATTTTAAGCTCTTCTATAAAATGCTAGAAAGCTCTTAAAAGAAAACGAAACCTAATTTTAATCTCTAATGAAGGAAATATAAATATTAAGTATGCATATACTTTCAAGCCCACAATAAAATTACAAAATATATATAAATATGAAAAACAATTTTATATTTAAATTACATAATACTTTTGAGGTCAAATTATATTAAACTATTAGAATAGGAATGATGTATATAGTAAAATGCGAGTGTGATATTATATAATAATAATAATAATAATAATTTAATTTTAAGAAAAGATTCAAATCATACATTAAATTGATGTGTGGAAACTCTTTATTTGTGAGACAAGAGTTATCTTCCATCCAATATTTATTCTAATCATTATTAAAAAATAAATAAAAATCATTTAACAAATCTACTTTTTCTAAATACTAAAAATAATGTTTATTTTCATGAAAAAATAGTATCCAATAGAGTTGTAAGAGAAAACAATGTACTTTAGTTAATTCATTGGTCTCCATATTTGTTACAACGAGTATGCACACTCATTGGGAATTTCAAGAACGTGCAATTCAAAATATCATTTTTATATTTTTTAAATTATTTATATAATTTGTAAAATTCTTTTGTTGTTGTTTAAATTTAGTTTTTCTTTAGTTACTATGGAGCAAAATTTGATTTCAACTTAAACTCTAACCTCAATTATCCTCACAAGATTCATATAGGAAAATTAATCAATGTTTAGATGAAATCAAAAACTTTATTGGTGAGATTATAAACATTAGAGAGTTATTTCGTCTTTCATTGAAAATTTTGTTTGAGAACATTATTGTTTCCATTGGTCATTTCACTTGACAAGATTGTTGTTCCCATTGACCATTTTCTTGCCAATTATGTGATATATCTAAATACAGGGCTACGATTAGAGAATACTACTGAATAAACGTCACTACAGAAGAGGAGAAAATGTTTCATATAACCCAACAAATTATTTTTCAATTGTTCATTGGTCCTAAGACTAGCCAACACCCTGATCCAAGAAAGAGGCATATTTGTATGGACCAATGCAGACTCTATCCATCAAAAGACCATTAGAAAAATAGGTGGTTTATAGTATTTGGCAAAACTCCTTGCAAGACTAGGGACTTTCCACTGTATTTTCTTTGTAAATTGTCAACCAATTCTAGTATGGGTCACCATGTCAATTATTTTAACATTGGTGAATTCTAGGGGGTTGGTCTTATCTTTGTTCATGATCAAGCAAGGGCTAGACATAACCCATTGGGAGGGCTGCCCCTTTCTGGACATATGCCTTAGGCCCCTCTCCCCAACCACCTTAGCTTGGAGACATGATTCATGTGAATAGTGTTGTGATATAATCCGTGACATGCAAACTTACTTCAACATAGAGTATTTATGGATGATGTTAGAGCTCCAAGCATAGGGCATGGCATTTGTCCAAGATGACCATTCTAGTTCCAATCTATTTGATCCTCATCAATGATCTCAATGCAATAATAGTTTATATCGGTCAACAAAGGCTTAAGTGGAGGATAGTTTCTTGGATGACGTTATTACAAAATATTCTTTAATTTTTCATTGATTATGTATATAATTTTACAATTAACAAATATTTGGTAAAAAAAAATTAAGTAGTTGTTATTCTTTTTATTTCTTAACATGTAGAACTCTTACAAGATGATACTCATGCATTTAAGTGGCTAGGTACATGTTCTCCCATAGTTGATGCTGTAGTTGTAGCAGTGTGCTCCATTGGGGCACCTCACACATAGGTATTCAAATGATTTTATGTTTTTTCCCAAGAAAGTGGAACTGAAGTTATAAGTTAAAGATGTGTATAACTACAATCATAAATAAATTTTAATAATTACACGTTTCCTTAATTACACCATTATTAATAACAAGGCCAATATAAATTGAGTATGGGAGATACTACATTTTCCCTATATGATTCATGCAATTGTTATTTTTGATCTCAATTTGAGTGTGAATGGCCAACTTACCTGTTGCATAGAGTTAAATGAAAATTCACTTGTGGCGATTAGAAACACTCGAAGACTCTTGGGTAATTTTGTTTTCTTGGCACTCAATAGGGTAAATTTTCTATCTCTTCTCTTTGTTCATGATCTACACTAAAGCTAACCTAAGAAGGGTCTTCCTAAGAAATTCTCAATATATGGTAATGGTTACAATTAGACCCAATTGTTACACTATTAATACATTATTTTTCCTACATATTTTTTTTTAAGCACCACCATCTAGTTTCATCTTATCCTAAGGCTAAATCATTACATGCTTTTCAAGAAAAAAAGTGAAAAGGTTTAAGTTTTCCCTTATGTAGAATAAAATTTTCATTAAGATAATCTTAGACATTCTTACTCTATAAATACGCTAACTCTATATTCATAAATTTGTGTCATTCCTTACATTATTTAGAAAAGTGAAAAAATAACAATGTAAAAAATAGTTGCTAATCCCCCCATGTGGTAATAAATTGGGGAGATGTTGGATGACACATTAAAACAAATGTTGGAAAGAGATGTGATAATTTTCAATAATATTTTTATATAAAATAACATTTTCCTATTTGGATATGATAGTATATCTGATCATTTCCATATCAGTATTTATCATTATCATGGCCACTCCAATTTTCCAAACCACAACATGACTAAGAAAATGATGTCCCTTATTCCTTATCTATTTATCATAGTGATACATGGCTTGTCTAATAATTTTAATTGGCTAAATCATATTGGATTAGGTTTAAGAATTTATAATTGATGATAGAACTTTTAAAATCAAACTTTACCCACGGTTAATATAAAAATTGAAGAAAAATTCGTTTAGGAGTAGGATTTCTAAATTCGTTGTTTTTCAAGTTTCAAAGTTATTTATGAGAAATCAATTATAATGTTCATTCATTATGTAACAACCCAGTCGTTATGACTACACGCGACGCAACGAGAAAACATTTTTTTGTTTTTGTTTTAAGCATGACAGGAACGCAACAACAAACAACAGTTACCGAAGCAACTTGATGATGACACAACTCAAGCAGATCAGGCAATAGACAACAATGACTCAACATACCATCACACTAGGTACTAGACATAACATGCAATAATCAAAGGAAGAAACGACTACCCGCCCGACACAACAAGATGATGCCTACAGGATAAAGGACAACATCATCCATCCGACACCACGCCTTTGACGACAGTAACTAGATACCTCTATGGCGAGCACAACCAAATGCGTTGAGGCGTTACACAATACAATATCAACATCAATTACAATGACAAGCACCCACATCAGGAAGCACAAGATTTTGACCAGGTTATCATTCGCATCTATCCAGCAGGGCATGCAATGATCCCCTCATCAAGAATCATGTCGTCACAAGGCAATGGGTGGGACCATAACCATGGTGCAACATATCATTCTAGGCCCTCAATGCAAGATAACACCCTCGTGCTAGGAGACTGAAAAAAAAACTGTCAAAATACAAGGACTAAACCCAACGCCCAACCAACAAACAACAAGACACAAGACGCAAGGGAATATGACGACTATAAAATTCATGCACCACATTAAACTCCTTGCACAAAAAATTCTATCGCAAATGTACAAGCCTTAGATCAATATAAATGACATATCCAAATAGTGTCTATCAATAATCCATGTCTAACAGTGATAACACAGTCTAACTATAAAATCTTTGTATATTAACAATTGCGAAGTCTCTTGATAAACCTAACGCTAAACTATTAAAAAAATAGATTGATAAATCCATTGAATTTCATTGTCCACCCTCTAGCTTGTTGCTTAATAATAGTTTTCACTGCATCAATGCAGTCTAAAATGTTGTCTAAAATATATATACCAATACACAACATCAATCGTAGTGTAAGTGTGTTCAAAAGTGAGTGTAAGTGTGTTTCAAATTCGCTATTTAAATTGGAGCAAGGACAATAAATTCGTTGTCATTTAACCGAAACAAATGTATAATAAATTTGTTATTTAAACTGAAGCAACTACCCTAACTTCGTTGTCCTTCATCTATCTTTGTCGTTGAATCTATTGTGGCCCTTAATATAAGGAATTGATATCAATGTCTTCCAATGCAGAGGTAAATGTTGTCTAACCCCACACAACGTTAATGTTGTTTAGATTATAATGCTATATTTCAAGCATATTATGTAGCAGAATTAATAAATGACATTCCTGACCATAAACATTCAAATTGTAGTCTCATTACATATACATCGTTGACCAATTATAATCAAAACTATTTATATTATGACACGGTCTATCATGTTATATTATATAACAGAACTAAGAATGACCTTGATGTCATTTAAAGTGTACATCACTGTCCATAAACTAATGAAGGAAAAAAGATATTGTTGAGAGAAATAAGATATGGATGGGTGAAAAGCGACTTAGTTGTGTGTGATGATAACGATGTGCAATATATTGTTGTCAATAGGGTATAAATCCCTATGCATTATATTGTTGTCAAGAGTATAGTAATGTCATCCAAACGCCGAGTGTAATAGGCTAACAACAATAGTGCTATCCAAATGGTATCCATCAAGGCATATCCAAAACGCTATCCATTAACATATCTCAACGCAAACTCATCAAAACACTATATATTTTCACATGACATATCTGTCCAATTAAATGGATGGTGTCGTTGTCTAAATATATTTAGTTAACATTCAAAAGGTAAAATTGTAGTCCAATAAAAGTATTACAAAAATAGCCATTTATTAAATCGTTGTCATATAAAAGTTAAGAATGCATCCATATAAACGAACTCATAAAAATACAATCAATCAAATGATGTATATTCACTCAAAAGGGGATTCGCTATCGTTTAAAACGTAGGTATTAACCATGAAGTTCACGGGTAAAATTGTTGGAGTAATTTTCACTGGAATAAATCCCTGGAATAAATTATCATAGGAATCAATTACTGTGTAATACTCAAGGCATTGTCTATTAAACAAAAGGGGATTTTTTGCCATGGTTAAAAAAGATATCACTAGTCTAAATTACACTGTCAGCAAATTCGCTAGTTTATTAAGTAGGGGAAATTTGCAGTCAAACGACTAATAATCTCAGTCTAATAAATTAAGCATTACAACAATAAATAATGGAGGGTCAAATTAAGTAAAAAAAAACCGAAAGCAACCCTATGTAAAAATGAATGCAATGCTAAGAGAGAATTCTATGTGAAAGAGGAATAGTTGCCCAGTAAAATCACTGTGGGAAAGGCCATAGAACTCATAAGGGAAAGCTGGGTCAATCACCTAGAAATTGGCAGTGTGAAGGTTGAGTAAAGACTCCAAGGAAACTCAGAGGTAATCAAACACAAAATAATGCAAAACAAATCAACCACCAGAAAACGAAGATGTAATCAATCACCAGAAGGCATAGAACAGTCATTCAACCAAGAACAATCAACAGGGGTAGAAGGTTGGGAAAAATCACCCTTCGCTCATCATCCACGCACAGAAAAACAGAGCATTAGAATCCATAGGTCATTGTGCACTGAAGCGATGATCGTTGATTAGGCTCTTGGCCGACTGATCAGGCATGGACTGACAAACTAGGGTTGAGGACGAACACCAGGCATAAATTCTTCATAAAAATCAATTAAAACCTACAGGATAGTCACAACATCAAGAATTGAATGCCAAGGGAATCAAGTCAAGCATCGAGCTTAAGGCTATGGCGAAATTAGGTTCTCAATTAAAATGCTAAGCCAAACACCTTCTTAACACAGTTAAAAGTATAGAATTGAAAGCGTAAATTCAATAATAATCTACCATGCAAAATAAGAGCATGTGTACCATAGCCCAAGTCGTCTTCTCTGAGTCATTGTCCCGTGCACTCGGTGCAGCTCCCGCTTGCAGACCGATGAGACTTCATCGGTACCTCCCAGCCAACGCTAGGGGTACTCTTCTTCTTCTTTTAATACATTGACATTGTTTTATGTTCTTATACCTTTTGCAACTAGTTGTCCTGAATCCACAGATTTTATTCTACAGTCTTTAGAGGTAAAAACAACTTCACACCCTCGGTCAAAAAATTGACTGACTCTAAGCAGATTATGTTTCAAACCTTCTATGAACAAAACATCTTGAGCTTTCCTTTTGCCATTACTCAAACTTACAATTTCTTTACCTTTTATCTTTCCTGGTGCATCTTTTCCAAAAGTTACATTCCCTGATTTGCTATCACATAGAGTTAGAAACTTACTTTTGTCTCCAGTCATGTGTTTAGAGCATCCACTGTCAATATACCAGGGATTCTTTTTTCTTTGGGCTGATAGCACTAGTCCACACTTGTCATCTACTTTCTTCTTCCAAACTTTGACATTTTCAGTAGTGGGGATCAAATCTGACTTGTAATTATTTAAGTGACAGTTGGCAGCTTTATGTCCATAATTATGGCAATTGTAACATTCTGGTTCACTGAATAATAGATCATAACGATTGTTATGCTTATAATTGTTGTTGCGTTTCACTTGTGTCCTTCTCCCAGTCATCACATAATTTATAGTCTATGATTGTTTGTTGCTTGGTTGTCTCAATCTTTGTTGTGGAAGATAGTTATTCATTGAATATCTTGATTGTTCATATCTAAATCTTAAAGAGCATTTTATATTTTTGTGATCAAAATTAGAGCAGAAAAAACAATAACCATAGAAAAAATCTTTGTACCTTGAAAAAATCTATCTTCTTTGAGGACGTTGATTTCTTTCATGCCAATAATCTTTCTGATATACAAATTTGGTTCTGGTTCTTTTTCTTTCATTCCTTCTTGGTGGCTGATTTTCCTTCTTTGTTTCTGCAGAGTGACTGTTGTCAATGTTTGAGGATTTGACAAACTTGATCAGTTATGTATTACTTGGATGATCACTACTTGATCCTTCTTCATATCCCAATCCAGCTTTCAATTTTGAATTTCTTTGTTGATTTTGAATGGAGGTTAATCCTTATAAGGCTTTAATACTTGGCAGATTTTGATGATACAATCACTTAAACTTCTCCATTTCATTTCTTGTTTTTACTATCTCTTCTTCTAAGGCTTCACAACTAGCTTTCTTCTCTGACAAATGTTGTTTTAGTATGTCTTCTATTTTCTTTGCCTCTTCTAATTTCACTTTCAACAGGGCAAAATCTTCATCAGGTTGTTTACTGTCTTTCTTGAACTGTATCAGCAATTGTTTTTGCTTTCTGTTCTTAATTCTGAGTCTGTCAATTTCTTCCAGTGCACTGATCAATTCTCCTTCCATATCAACTACATCTTCTTTATTATTATCATCATTGACTATGATTTTATTATCATAATCCTCTTTGGTCATAAGCATGAATTCATTTGCCTTATCTTCACAGGAAGAGTCACTATCGTTGTCTTCTGAGGAATTGTCATTATTTGCAACCAAACTTTTCTTCTTATTATATTTCTAGTATTTGTACTTCTTTTCATCATCAGAGTTCTGGTCCTTTTTCTGATGGGGACACTTAGATGCAAAATGACCTATCTTACCACAGTTAAAGCATTTGAAGGCTAACTTCCCTTGATATTTTCCTGATCCTTTCTTTAACCTTCTCACAAATTTTGCCTCAATATCATCTAATTCTAAATCAGTATTCTTGTCTTCTTTAAAATATGATTCTCTAGTACTGGATTTATCTTTGTTAATTCTCATTTCATATGTGGTTAGAGTTCCTAGGAGTTGATCAATGGACAAAGTTTTAAGATCACTTAGTTCTTCTATTGCAGAGACTTTTGAATTAAATTTATCAGGCAAAGATCTTAAAATATTATGAACTAAGAGTGATTCGTCAAGATTCTCACCAAGACCCTTCATGGCATTCACAAGTTCTTCAACTCTTAAAAAATACTTGCTAACTGTTTCATCTTCATTCATGTTTAGTTGTTCAAATTTCAATCTATATGTTTGAAGTTTGGCATCTTTTACTTTCTCATTTCCTTCATAACTGCTAATAAGTTTATCCCACATTGCTTTGGCAGTTTCAAGATGCATCACCTTTACAAACTCATCTTCAGCAACTCCAATCAAGATAGCATTCATTCCCTTAGCATTAAAACTAAACTATAACTTATCGTCCTTGGAGGCTAGCAAAACAAACTTTGTATATCCAGTCTCTACTACATCCCAAACATCAGCACCCAAGGCCATTAAGTATGTTCTCATTCTAATTTTCCAAAAGGTAAAATTTGTTCCATCAAACAGAGGGGGCTTAGAGGCTGAATTCCCTTCATGACTTGTCATGTTTAAGATTATAGATCTACCTTTGAATAAAAGGAACACGCTCTAAT
>ML791247.1:121448-141012 GCA_009831015.1 Picea engelmannii
GGTTTGCACAAGACCAGATATTGCACATGCAGTGGGAGTTGTGAGAAGGTATATGAACAATCTAGGTAAAGAACATTGGGAGGCAATAAAGTGGATTCTCAGGTATTTGAGAGGTACTGCTACTCATGCATTATGTTTTGGAGATTCAGACACTTTTCTACAAGGATATGTTGATTCAGATATGGCGGGTGATAAAGATAGCAGAAGGAGTACAACAGGGTATGTTTTTACTATAGGTGGAACAACATTAAGTTGGATTTCGAAACTGCAAAAGGTTGTTGCACTTTCAACAACAGAGGCAGAGTATGTTGCTGCTACAGAGGCTAGTAAATAGATTATTTGGTTACAAAGGTTTATGGAGGAATTGGGAAAGAAGCAGGACAATAGCAAGTTGTACTGTGATAGTGAGAGTGCAATTCATATTGCAAAGAACTTAGCCTTCCATTCAAAGCCTAAGAATATATAGTTGATGTACCACTTCATACGATCCACCTTAGAAGATGGAAATTTGAAGTTGGAAAAGATACACACTAGCCAGAATTCTGCAGACATGTTAACAAAGGGAGTAACCAGAGAGAAACTGAGTTCCTGCTCAGTTTCAATTGGTTTTCAAGAATGAAGATGAAGATGGGAAATTTTCTAGGTCCAATAAGGTTCAAATTCTATCATATACAGCAGCGGTGGAGTTGTTGAGATCAGTCTCCAAGTGGGAGAATGTTGGTTGTGGAGCCTGATTATCTTCCTGATTCAGAGGTCTTTAACTTTCAGCCTTGTTTATACCCCATGAAGTATTTACACCCCAGAAGAATGTACACTCTTCCACACAGGGGAGTGAAGAGGGGGGGTACCCCCTCTGTGGGGTCCGGGGGGCCTATCGTCTCGATTGGGGGGTCTACGGGAAAGTGGGGGTTCGAGGGCAAAGCCCCGGAAGAAAAAATTGCCTTGTAAATGTATAATGTAATTTCATTGTAAATCTGGACCATTCATTATAAGGTCGTATATCTAATGGTAGAAATTATGTTAGGTTTTTTTCCTTAGAAAGCAACCTGTTATCATCAGAAGTCACTCCTGGATTTCTTGCAGGAGCAGAGCCTGACACCCATCAGTTTAATGTCACGATTTGTTTTAAAGAGGTGATCAAATGGAGGAAAACTCTGAACAATATCATCTCAACTCAGAAACTAGGCCAGGCATGCATGGACGAGTGAGGTCTTGATAAACTTCAAACAGTAAGTTGCAATAAAGGGTGAGTAGGGGGAAGACTTGCATGAGAAGAGTGCGAAGGTCTATCATAAACATCAGGTTCATAACAGACTGGAGAAGAAAGAATTCGAATGTAAGATCCTCTTACATTCAAACACAGAAAACCAGAGAATACAATAATGTCACAACAAATCCTTTATCATAACAAAATTGCAATAATCCACGCGAATCCTTCAACTGTGAACTCTCTGGCATGAGATGAAACATAGATGAAAAAAAAGGAGAACTGTTTGTCATAAACCAAGAAGTCTCAAACACAAATACATGACCAGGAAACCAGAATGGTCGTTAAAACTTTACAGTTGGGATCTTAGCTCTACCATCGATAGATACAAAAATGGCGAAAACGCCTTCATATACTCAGAACAACAACAACAGCGAAATCAAGACACTGCATTGAAGGCTTTGCGTCTGCATGGCTTTCTGACAGTCAACCTCTGAAACATCGTGCAGCTTATGTCAGACGCAATCTAACTCTTTGACAGTTCCAACAGCGAATCGATGTGCCTTCAATTCGTTGCCATGCTTTCCCATTATGGTGGAGGCGACGTCTAACCACCACCAACCGCTTCAATAACTGCTTCATCGGGATTGAGGATGGCCCCGCCAACTTGGCATCTTTGGGACGTGGAGGGCCTCTTGCGCTGCCACCTGGAATAACTGACTGACTTGGCGAATGAGCGTGGAGGCCAGTGCGAAGGATGGCGCGCATGACAGGAGTGGTGGCGTCGGATCATGGGGGCGTGAAGGAAGTGTCGAGGTGCGAGGGGGGCGACATAGGAGGGTACCTGGTGGAAACAATAGGTGGAAAGGGGAAGAGGAAAGATAATGGACTTGCGCCTTGGCGAGGTGCTATTGTGGAAAGGAGCAGGACACATGGCAAGCGACAAGTGGATGATGAGAAGGGAGGAGGATTACGCGGACCAAAGAGGGGAGGTGGATGGATGACACACGGCAGCAGGAGAAAGGTGGTTATGGAAGATGACATGATGGGAGAAGGGTCCACACTGGCTAAACACAGAGCAGCTGGGAATGACGGGGTCGCGCGAGCATCGTTGATCCGGGCGCTAAGATCTCGGCCGTCGGAAAGCCGCACCCCCGATTCCGGACACCCCCCCTCCACTTAAAGGTAGAAAGGTGGGGGGGGTCTGGAATTGCTCTTATCGTCGTTGATTCGGGCATGATGATCTAGGCCATTGAAGAGGTGCGCCCCGAATTCCGAACCCCCCCCCCCCTCCGCTTAAAGGTAGAAAGGTGGGGGGGGTCCAGAATCCGACCTGCGTCGTTTATCCGGGCGTTGCAATCCATTGCGTCCAAACTTGGATTTGATTTAATAATGGGCGCGTTAGCACCCCAAACTTAGGACAAGTGGGTTTTCAACCCATCCTTTTGCATTCTAACCCCCCTTACAAGAAATATCGTTAACATCGATTCCATGGGGGATAGAGTCGTCCCTGTGATGCTCTAAGAACATTTTGCAGATTCAGTGCCTTGCTGTTGGGCTATGGAGTCATTTATTAAACTGAAAATAAAACAAAAACAATATTTACAAAAACAAAAGAGCCAACTGCGGCTCACAGAAAACACTTTTTCAAGAAATGCCCATTCACTGGGTCATTAAAAACTTCTTCGCCTTCCAGATATTGCAACCTGTAAGTGTTGTTTGAACATGATTCAAGGATCTTGAAAGGCCCCAACCAGAAGGCGTCAAACTTACTGTGCTTGCCTCTGTCCTGCCTGGGTGCATCCCACTTGAGTACCAGGTCACCCTGCTTGAATTCTTTCTTTTTGTTCTTCCTGTCAAAAGCCTGTTTGATCTTCTGCTGATGATTGCAAGCTCTATCCATGACCTGTTCTCTGATCTGCTGCACCTCCACCATTTGATGAATCCTCCTGACCACATGGTTAGGTTCTCCTTCAAAATCTTGAAGGAAATTCGCCACGGGTAAGGCGAGTTGAGTGGGGAAAACGGCCTCTATTCCATAAACAAGTTGGAAAGGTGAGAGACCCAGGGATTTCTTTGTTGTTACCCGATCATCCCAAAGGGAAAATTTGAGCTTTGAGTCCCAGGCCCTCTGATTGTCTTCCAGTAGGTTCTTGATGAGCTTGATTAGGCTTTTATTGGAAGACTCTGTCAGTCCATTTCCTTGAGGCTAGTATGGAGTGGAGTGAACCAGCAAAATCCCAAATTGTTCACAGAACTTGACCAGAGGCTCGGACCTGAAGGGGGTGGCATTGTCAGTGACAATCCTACTTGGGCAGCCAAATCTGGCTATGATGTCTTCCAAAAGGCTGATGATTACTTTGTGAGAAGTGCTCCTGGTGGGGATAGCCTCTATCCACTTGGTGAAATAATCAGTCGCAATGAGGATCCATCTGTGCTGGCCACTTGAGGGAGGATGAATCTCTCCGATGAAATCCAATCCCCACTGCTGAAAGGGTGCCAAAACTACTACAGGCTTTAATGGAAGATATTTGAGTTGCTGCTTACCTGAGAACTTTTGGCATTTGATGCAAGCCCTGACTTCCCTGCAGACATCAGTAAAGAAAGTAGGCTAGTAATACCCAGCCCGGAGGATTTTGTGGGCTGTGGTATTCCAAAAATGATGACCTCCGTAGAGACTGCTATGAAAATCGAACATCACCTTCTGGGATTGCAACGGGTCCAGACATATTAATAGTATCCCCAGAGGGTCTCTCCAAAACAAGGCTCGGTCAATGAGACAATACCTGACCGCCTTGAGCTTCAAAGCTCTGGCCCTACTCTTTCCTAATCCGTCAGGGGGCTTTAATTCTTGCAGAAAATACAAGATATCCTTGTACCAGGGACATGCTACTAGTGGTATGATGGTCTGAGGATTCCTGCTGGATGACTCAGCTTGCTCATTGATGAAGTTAATCCCCAAAGTCTTGAAATTGGATTCAGCCAGCAGCTTGGCCAAACCTTGCCCCTTTATCAACTTGGTGGGCTTAATCTCTAGGTCAAATTACAGGATCTTGGTGATCCATTTACCCCTTCTCCCATCTATGTCAGGCTGTATAAGAATGTCCTTCACAGCGGTTGAAGGGACATATGCAGTGATCTTCGAGTGCAAAACATATATCCTGAAAGCTTTGAGAGCTTTCACTAATGCATAAGCCTGCTTCTCCATGATCTCATACCTGAGTTCAGCATCTCTCAACACCTTGTTGTAGAAATCAATAGGTTTCTCTCACCCTTGATCATTTTTCTGTAACAAGACTGCTGCTACCGAGTCATCATAAGCAAATGAAAAAATCAGGAAATCTTTAGAATAATTGGGACTGATTAGCATAGGTGCCTCGGTCAATGCTTTCTTTATTTGGGTAAAAGATTCCCTGGGTTCAGCAGTCCATTTCACTTCATGGCCCTTTCTGAGCATGGTTGTGATGTGTTTCACCAGCTCGGCAAAGTTTGAGATGAATCTCCTCAGAAAGTTAACCTTCCCCAAAAATGCCTGAACTTCCTTCTTAGACCAGGGAAGTGACAGGGCCTGAATCGCTTCCACCCTGCTTGGGTCAATCCTTACTCCTTTTGCTGACACTATGTGACCTAACAGCTTCCCCTCCTGCATGGCAAACAGTGATTTCTTGGGGTTTAAAGATAGGGCATACCTCCGACACTTCAGAAAAACTCTTTTTAAGTGGAAGCAGTTCTCTTCATCAGTATTGGAGAATACTGTGATGTCATCTAGGTATATCACCACAAACTGGTCCTTCTCCCCTATGAAGGCTATGTCCATGGCTCACTGAAATGTTTCTCATGCATTCATCAATCCGAAAGGCATTTTGGCATACATGAATGTGCCCCAAGGAGTGGTGAAGGTTGTTTTTTCTCTGTCCTTAGGTATGACTGATATCTGATTGTATCCCGAGAAACCATCAATCATGGATATCCTGGATGCGCCAGTGACCCTCTGTAATATGTGTTCCATGTTGGGCAGGGGATAATTGTCGTTTCTGGAACTTCTATTCAGGTTCCTGAAATCAACGCAGAGTCTGATTTCCCCACTTTTCTTTCTCATCGGGGCCAAATTGGCTACCCATTCCGAATATCTCAAGGGGATAATGATCTGGGCATCCAGCATCTTCTTTATCTCTTTCTCCATGATAGGTAGCAACATGGGATTTATTTGTCTCAGCTTCTGCTTGAACGGCTTAGACTCCTCTTTCAGTGGGATTTTGTGCTCAATGACTGCTGTGTCATATGTCTTGAGGTCTTCATAGGTCCATGCGAACACGTCAGCAAACTCCCTTAGTAACTTAGTATATCTGGCTCTCTGCTCCTCAGTCAAACTCCTTGACAGCTTGACCAATTTAGGCTCCTTAGGTGTGCCTATGTTACATTCAACTATGTCATCATCATTACCTGAAACCTTACTCTTCACTGCCACATCATTCCCGTCGAACAATCTTTCTAATGGGATTAGTCCTTTCGGAATGTGATTGCTCGGTAGCTGAATGATCTGGTGATCAACAATTTCATTCACAAATTCCCCAGGGTGACAGTCACCTTCCATGTCAGGATTTTCATCTATGTGCATTGCGGAAAAGTCATCGATGGACTGGAGAAACTTCTCGATTTCTTGATCATCTTCAAACACCCTCCAGTGTTTAACGTTGTCTCGTATAGAAGGTCTGTATTTTATTTCAACGTTGGATCTAACCACTGGTGGTGAAGGAACTTCGAGCAAGCTAGCTGCGACAGCTAAAAAGTCGGCTGAAGCATTTTCTTCCCTTGGAATGTAAGCAATATTAAAGGCTAGGAAGAAATTATCAATTAGATCCCATACCTCATTCCTATAATTCCTGAGCCGAGGGTTCTTAGCCTGATAAACGTTTTTGACCTACTGAATGATCAACTCTGCATCTCCAAACATAGTCATCTCCTTAATTCCCATTTCCTTGGCAGCTCTTAATCCCAGAACTAGAGCTTCATATTCTGCCACGTTATTGGTGGTTTTGAATTCCAGCTTGTATGACAGAGATATGGTCTCTCGACTGGGTGATATGAATATCACTCCGGCACCTGCACCCATACTGGAGGAAGCTCCATCAAAGAACATATTCCAAACAGAGGTGGTTGGAGGGGGTGTCTCTTGATTAAGAATGGGCTGCTTTCTGATCTGTAAAGGAGCCTCAGGGGTGTGGGTGAGCTGTAGTAAAATTGAGCCTAAATTAGTGTCCAAGGCATAGATGGGATGATTGGTAGGGTTGGCTTCATCACTGATTATGTAGGCCAGTTGGGCTTCTCTGTATAGTCTCCTATGTTCCCCTCCAAACGCTGGAATGGTGGCATATTTGAGATCCATCTGCAAGGTTCCCCCTAGTCTCTTTATCTAGGATCTTGACAACAGCATGCCAAACTTAGGGGGGACATCAGCTACCACAATATCCATGACCATACTCTTCATGGGCAGTTGAAACAGGGGAACTACCAGGTCCTTGATGAATCCCAAACACTGAACCCTCCTGGAGTCAAAAGAATAGAGGTCATGATAGGCTCGGGTGACTTCTATTCCCAACTCTTCCATGACAGTTTTGGGCATGAGGTTGTGAGAGGCCCCTGAATCCATAAGGAAATTATGCAGCACTTTGTCATGTATGTTCAGGATGTGTAGAAGGGAGGGGATGAATCATCTCTGTCTTCTACCATGGGACCTAGGACAACTGCAGGCCTTTCATCTTGGAGGTTTATGGATTCTGTGAGAGGGTATGAGGCTTCATATTTCAACAACTCAGAGAAGCGCTTTTTGAATTCCCCATGTTTAATTAACTCAGTGAGTGGCACATGGATTCTGATCTTTTGAATCTCATGTTCGAAATTGAAAGAAGACACAGGCTTTGGGATTTCTCTAATTTCAGGAACATGGTTATGGACAATGGGAGAGAGAGTTTAGGCCTTCTTACCTCTATGAGCGTCTGCTACTTTGTTAGCAAGTTTCTCTGTTCTATTGGATTGCTCAGGAACATCAGGTGTTGTTGCCCTTTTTTCGGACCTCGGGTTATACCTGCCTTGACCGCCACTAGCCTTGTCTCCCTTGCTCAATTCATTCAACTGACCATCCATGAGAGACTCTTCATAAGCAGTCTAGGTGAGATGTGGAAAAGGAGGAGTGTCTTCTAGGCAGTGGATTTCAGGATCTAGCTCATCTACTTCTCTTTCCTCCTCATGGGCAACCAGATGGTTCTGAAAAGGGGCCTGAATTCTCTGGTCTTCTTTGTCTCTTCCCCTCTCTCTGTGCATAGTTGGGGGAGCAATATTATTTGGCCTCCTGAAGCCTCCTTTATTTTTGGTGTTCTGAGGGCCCTTATATGCTTGTTTCCTTTCTACCTTCAACCTTTCCATCTCCTCGGTCAGAAACTTCATCATGTCAGTCAGTTCATTCACTTGAGGGTGGGGCAATGATGTGTTGGAAGTTGAGGCTTTAGATCTTCCCTTTCTTCTGTTTGTGTCTGCTTTGTTCCTCAGTCTGTCAGCTGCCAATATGTTGGATTCAACTTCTACGGCGACGTCTTGCATTTGAGCTAGGGAGGTAGCTCTTCTTTCTCTCAATAGCAGGCAGAAATCAGGATCAAATGCACCAGCATATGAAATTTGGGTAGAGGCTTCTGAGGGTTTTATCTCTGCAGGGATCTTATTGTACATCTTATTAAATCTTTTGGAGAAGTCTGAGACAGACTCTCCTTCCATATTCCTCAGAGACCCAAACTCTGTCATGTAATACATGAAATATTTTCTGTCTCCCCACTGTCTGAGGAAAACACTATCCAGAACCTCAATTCCAGCAATAGATCTAGGGGCCAGTCCTCTGACCCATTTCCTCACCTCTCCATCTAGGCTCTGGACAAAGACTCTCATCCAGACATCTTCATTTTTAATGTTTAGGTTGTCTGCATAACTGTAAAAAGTAGCCAAGTGCTCCTCAGCAGTTATGTCTCCCTCCCCACTGAACTTGGGCATGTATTTCAAATAGTCTCCAGCAAGGAGGGGATTCATAGGATGTGGTAGGATTAAAGGAGCATATCTGGCAGCAACTATGGCATCCATTCTATTCATAGGGGGATTAGCACCAGCCATAGGAATATTAGGTGGAGGTGAACTTGGAGGAGGAGGAGTATGGACGAGAGATGTCGGAAAAGAGGTTCTTGGAGGAGACAATGGAGAAAACAAAGAGAGAGCTAAGGGACCTGAGTGTGCAGATGCTTCTCTTTGTTCAGTAGTAGCAACAAAAGGAGGGGTGGTGAAACCTTCAAAAGTTTGAGGTCTGTGATGAGGCACGACCTCTAGGGAGGGGGGAGTGACAAGGATATCTCTTTTTGATACCAGACCAGGAGGAGAAAACTCAGCAGGAACAGTCCCGAAATTCAGAAAGCGGGAAACCTTGGAAGAAGGACGACTAGGAAGCTGAGAATAAGAAAATGGAGTTCTCACAGAAGGGGAAGGTGCATTACCTATTTCAGTGATGGAAACTTCTTTCACAGAGCTCTTTCCCTTTCTGTGCACCGCTTCCGAGTTAGCTCCTGGTGTAGCTAAAGGCAAGTGTGGATTAGACCTCGTATGTCTGCCTCTCGAAGCCACAGTTGATAAAGCAGGTTCTCCCTAGCGGAGTCGTCACAATGGAGTTGCTAGGTGCACAGTAGTAATCTTCAAGTTCTGATATCTGATGCACCTTCAAAATCAGTTGATCTTTGTCGTTCAATCCCGGGGAAAATATTCAACTTCGTCCCCGACAACGGCGCCAGAAATGTTAGCGTCAGAAGTCACTCCTGGATTTCTTGCAAGAGAAGAGCCTGACACCCATCAGTTTAATGTCACGATTTGTTTTAAAGAGGTGATCAAATGGAGGAAAACTCTGAACAATATCATCTCAACTCAGAAACTAGGCCAGGCATGCATGGACGAGTGAGGTCTTGATAAACTTAAAACGGTAAGTTGCAATAAAGGGTGAGTAGGGGGGAAGACTTGCATGAGAAGAGTGCGAAGGTCTATCATAAACATCAGGTTCGTAACAGACTAGAGAAGAAAGCATTCGAACGCAAGATCCTCTTACATTCAAACACAAAAAACCAGAGAATACAATAATGTCACAACAAATCCTTTATCATAACAAAATTGCAATAATCCACACGAATCCTTCGACTGTGAACTCTCTGGCATGAGATGAAACATAGATGAAAAAAAAGGAGAACTGTTTGTCATAAACCAAGAAGTCTCAAACACAAATACATGACCAGGAAACCAGAATGGTCGTTAAAACTTTACAGTCGGGATCTTAGCTCTACCATCGATAGATACAAAAATGGCAAAAACGCCTTCATATACTCAGAACAACAACAACAGCGAAATCAAGACACTGCATTGAAGGCTTTGCATCTGCATGGTTTTCTGACATTCAACCTCTGAAAGATCGTGCAGCTTATGTCAGACACAATCTAACTCTTTGACAGTTCCAACGGCGAATCAACGTGCCTTCAATTCATTGCCGTGCTTTCCAATTATGGCGGAGGCGATGTCTAACCACCACCAACCACTTCAATAACTGCTTCATCGGGATTGAGGATGGCCCGACCAACTTGGCATCTTTGGGATGTGGAGGGCCTCTTGTGTTGCCACCTGGAATAACTGACTGACTTGGCGAATGAGCATGGAGGCCAGCGCGAAGGATGGGGCACATGACAGGAGTGGTGGCATCGGATCATGGGGGCGTGAAGGAAGTGCCGAGGTGTGAGGGGGACGACAGAGGAGGACACCTGGCGGAAGACAATAGGTGGAAAGGGGAAGAGGAAAGATAATGTACTTGCGCCTTAGCGAGGTGCTGTCGTGGAAAGGAGCGGGACACATGGAAAGCGATGAGTGGATGATGAGAAGGGAGGAGGATTACGCGGACCAAAGAGGGGAGGTGGATGGATGACACATGGCAGCAGGAGAAAGGCGGTTATGGAAGATGACATGATGGGAGAAGGGTCCATGCTGGCTAAACACAGAGCAGCTAGGAATGACGGGGTCGCGCGAACGCCGTTGATCCAGGCGCTAAGATCTCGGCCATCGGAAAGCCGCACCCCCGATTCCGGACCCCCCCCCTCCGCTTAAAGGTAGAAAGGTGGGGGCCGTCCGGAACTACTCTTATCTCCGTTGATCCAGGTGCGCTGATCTAGGCCGTTGAAGAGGTGCGCCCTAGATTCTGGACCTCCCCCCTCCGCTTAAAGGTAGAAAGGCAAGGGGGGTCCAGAATCCCACCTGCGCCGTTGATCTGGGCGCTGCGATCCCTACCGTCCAAACTTGGCTTTCATTTAATCATGGGTGCGTTAGCACCCCGAACTTAGGACAAGTGGGGTTTTAACCCATCCTTTCGCATTCTAACCCCCCTTATAAGAAATATCGCTAACATCGGCTCCATGGGGAATAGAGTCATCCCTGTGATTCTCTAGGAACATTTTGCATATTCAGTGCCTTGCTGCTGGGCTATGGAGTCATTTATTAAACTGAAAATAAAACAAAAACAATATTTACAAAAACAAAAGAGCCAACTGCGGCTCACAGAAAACACTTTTTTCAAGAAATGCCCATTCACTGGGCCATTAAAAACTTCTTCGCCTTCTAGATCCTGCAACCTGTAAGTGTTGTTTGAACATGCTACAAGGATCTTGAAAGGCCCCAACCAGAGGGCATCAAACTTACTGTGCTTGCCTCTGTCCTGCCTGGGTGCGTCCCACTTGAGTACCAGGTCACCCTGCTTGAATTATTTCTTTCTGTTCTTCCTGTCAAAAGCCTGTTTGATCTTCTGTTGATGATTGCAGGCTCTATCCATGACCTGTTCTCTGATCTGTTGCACCTCCACCATTTGATGAATCCTCCTGACCACATGGTTAGGTTCTCCTTCAAAATCTTGAAGGAAATTCGCCACGGGTAAGGCGAGTTGAGTGGGGAAAACGGCCTCTATTCCGTAAACAAGTTGGAAAGGTGAGAGACCCAGGGATTTCTTTGTTGTTACCCGATCAGCCCAAAGGGAAAATTTGAGCTTTGAGTCCCAGGCCCTCTGATTGTCTTCCAGTAGCTTCTTGATGAGATTGATTAGGATTTTATTGGAAGACTCTGCCAGTCTGTTTCCTTGAGGGTAGTATGGAGTGGAGTGAACCAGCGAAATCCCAAATTGTTCACAGAACTTGACCAGAGGCTCGGACCTGAAGGGGGTGGCATTGTCAGTGAAAATCCTACTTGGGCAGCCAAATCTGGCTATGATGTCTTCCAAAAGGTTGATGATTACTTTGTGAGAAGTGCTCCTGGTGGGGACAGCCTCTATCCACTTGGTGAAATAATCAGTCGCAGTGAGGATCCATCTGTGCTAGCCACTTGAGGGAGGATGAATCTCTCCGATGAAATCCAATCCCCACTGCTGAAAGGGTGCCAAAACTACTACAGGCTTTAATGGCAGAGATTTGAGTTGCTTCTTACCTGAGAACTTCTGGCATTTGATGCAAACCCTGACTTCCCTGCAGACATCAGTAAAGAAAGTAGGCCAGTAATACCCAGCCCGAAGGATTTTGTGGGTTGTGGTCTTCCAAAAATGATGAGCTCCACAGAGACTGCTATGAAAATTGAGCATCACCTTCTGGGCTTGCAACGGGTCCAGACATCTTAATAGTATCCCCAGAGGGTCTCTCCAAAACAAGGCTCGGTCAATGAGACAATACCTGACCGCCTTGAGCTTCAAAGCTCTATCCCTACTCTTTCCTAATCCGTCAGGGGGCTTTAATTCTTGAAGAAAATACAAGATATCCTTGTACCAGGGACATGCTACTAGTGGTATGATGGTCTGAGGATTCCTGCTGGATGACTCAGCTTGCTCATTGATGAATTTAATCCCCAAATTCTTGCAATTGGATTCAACCAGCAGCTTGGCCAAACCTTGCCCCTTTATCAAATTGGTGGGCTTAATCTCCAGGTCAAATTCCAGGATCTTGGCGATCCATTTACCCCTTCTCCCATCTATGTTAGGCTGTATAAGAATGTCCTTCACAGTGGTTGAAGGGACATATGCAGTGATATTTGAGTGCAAAACATAGATGCTGAAAGATTTGAGAGCTTTCACTAATGCATAGGCCTGCTTCTCCATGATCTCATACCTAAGTTCAACATCTCTCAATGCCTTGCTGTAGAAAGAAATAGGTTGCTCTCGCCCTTGATCATTTTTCTGCAACAAGACTGCTGCTACCGAGTCATCAGAAGCAAATGAAAAAATCAGGAAATCTTTAGAATAATTGGGACTGATTAGCACAGGTGCCTCGGTCAATGCTTTCTTTATTTGGGCAAATGATGCCCTGGGTTCAGCAGTCCATTTCACTTCATGGCCCTTTCTGAGCATGGTTGTGATGTGTTTCACCAGCTCGGCAAAGTTTGAGACGAATCCCCTCAGAAAGTTAACCTTCCCCAAAAATGCCTGAACTTCCTTCTTAGACCGGGGAAGTGACAGGGCCTGAATCACTTCCACCCTGCTTGGGTCAATCCTTACTCCTTCTGCTGACACTATGTGACCTAACAGCTTCCCCTCCTAAAGATAGAATATGTTCACGTAGATTCGTCTGAAGAGGCAACACTGAAAAGATGTGTGGTCTCCAACTCAATGAATCTACCACTCGGTTCATTGTTCCCTTTATGTAAGTAATCTCGAAATCATACTCGCTAAGTAATTCCGACCAACGTTGTTGTCAGGCATTCAGGTCGCTTTGCGTAAAGATGTTTTGTAGTCCATAGTGGTCTGTCCTTAGTTTAATTTTTTGTCCAACTAGGTAGTGTCTCCAAACCTTTAAGGAAAATACAATGGCTAACAACTCCAAATAGTGATTCCCATAGTTCTCCTCATGCCTTCTCAGTTTCCTCGAGCTGTAAGCGATCACTCAACCTTATTTCATCAAGACTCCTCCTAAGCCTTCCTTGGATGCGTCAGTGCATACCAATATGTCCACATCTATGTCAAGGTCCTTTAGTATCGGTGTCGTTTTCAACAACTCCTTGAGCCTCTGAAATTCTTCTGTGCATTTCTCAGACCAAAGAAACTTCTTATTCTTCTTCTACAATTTCGTGATCAGATTTGCTAGCTTCTAAAATCCCTCGATGAACCATCAATAGTATCCTTCTAAACCCAGGAAGCTGCACACTTCCAGGAAATTTTTTGGCACAGGCCATTCCATAATAGCCTCGACCATTGTTGGATCCATGACGATACCTTTCGTCGGAGATGACATGCCCTAAGCAGTGAATCTTCGATTGATAAAATGAGCATTTGGACAACTTCCCATACAATTTTTGCTCTTGCAGACACTATAGTACTAAGCATAAGTGCTCATTAGGCTCCTCTGTCATCCGAGAGTAAATCAAAATATCGTCAATGAATACTTGGATGAACTTGTCCAAGTACTTGCAGAACACCCCGTTCATCAAACTCATAAATATCCCTGGGGCGTTTTTCAGTCCAAACTGTAAAACAATAAACTTGTAATGTCCAAACCTCATCTTAAAGGTGGTCTTAGGGACGTCATCCTCCTTGATCCGTAACTGATGATACCCTGATCGCAAATCAATATTTGAAAATACTGTCGCATCCTTCATCTGATCGAACATCTCATCAATCCTCGACAATGGATATTGATTCTTGATCATTTCCTTATTCAATTGACAGTAATCAATGCAGAGTCTACATGACCCATCCTTATTTCAAGTGAAGATAATAGGCACACCCACAGTGACAAACTCGGTTGTATAAGTCCCAGGTCAAGCAACTCCTTCAGTTGCATTCTCAACTCCTGTAACTCTGGGGTCGACATCCAATAAGGTGTTCTTGCTATCGGTTTAGTCCCCAGTTTAAGGTCTATGGTAAACTCCAATTCCCTCTCGGGTAGCATCCTAGGTAACTCCTACGAGAAGACGTCTGCAAGATCTCTCACCATAGGCAGGTGTTCTAGACCTTCCTCTACTCCCTTCTCTTTCAATGCAAGGATCGCATAAAGCTTACATCCCTTGCGCATGCTCTTTCGTAACTGCATTGAAGAGATAAACCTCATGGAAACTCCCTGGTTATGACCTACAATCACGTGGCTCTATCCCACATCATTGACCAAGCTCAACCATTTCGTCTTATAGTTGAGTATTGCCTCATGCAATTCCAACCATTCCATACAGATCGCAACGTCATAAGATCCTAAGATTGTGACGTACAGGTTGGCCCTGGTGACCAACTCTCACAGGTTAAGGGTATAGCCCGTAACCTTTCCTCCAACCTTTTGTTTGGCTCCTGAATCCATATCTACAAATCTAAACTCATCATGTTCGACTGACTTTACCTTAATCATTTTTAGTGCTGCACCAGAGATGAAACTCTCGGTAGCACCATGATCTATCAAATAAAACGGGTCTGGTCAGTGACGGTTCCTGATGTCTCAACCATAGTGGATTGGTGTTCTTCCTGGCGGTTATTCACCACTGCATGAATCCAATGGGCCTTACCCAAAACTCCCATGGTAGTGGGTCCGACTGATCCAGATACTCCGGCCCTTTCCTCGGGACAATAATGCTGGTAATGTGGCTCCCCATAATCCAACACTCTTTCTTCGGTCTATTATTCTTGCTACCCGAAGTAGAAGTTGAATTCTAACAATAAGGCCAAACTCAAACTTCTTGACCTTAAGTTTCTGGGTAATTTGGTGCAGAGCATACCGAAGCAGCTCAAAAAATGGGCCTTGTACTTGGGCACCGTGCGGTTTCCTTGTCGCAAGGAGTCGAACTCGTTGAGCTGACGCTTAATGAGTTCCTCAGAAATATACCTCTACTGGAACCGTTCCTCGAACAGTTCCCATGACATGTCAATGACGATCATGTTCAAAAGTGGCAGGAGCATCTTTTGCCATAGAAGAGTGCTCCCCTTTAGTTGAAATACCACCATGCGGACCTTAATGTTGGTGGTTGTAATTGTGAAGCATGAAGCACAATTCCTTGCTCTATAACCATTCCTCGACGACAGAACCATCTGCGACACTCGCGAACTCGATAACTCAACTGTCTCAAGTTCTCGGTGGATGCTAACGATACTAGCTAGGGCGCGATGTGGATCCTCAGGGGTATAGGTGCCCTGGCCTCATCTCAGTACCGATGGTCAATCAAGGCCCCTGACATTACTTGGAAGGGCCTTGTCAGAGCATCCTCATCCCTTAAAACAAGTGAATCCATCCCAAGGACTGTTCCTCCCCTTGGGGGTTCGACTCCGAGGGTGGAGGAACTTCTGGAGGCGTCGCACCTCCTTCCATGGCACCACGTTGTGAACTTCTGAGGTGTCCTCTAAATGTGATCACCACATGAACACATTAGGTTTTTTAATTAAAGCAACAGTTAATACTCACGGGTTTACTGCAATGGAAATCCTAGCGGTCCACAATCGAAGGATTGAACCAGCTTTGATACCATATGTAACAGCCCAATCATTACGACTACACACGACGCAATGAGAATGGATTTTTTTTGTTTTTGTTTTAAGAAGGACATGAACGCAACAACGAACAAAAGTTAGCGAAGCAACTTGACGATGACACAACTCAAGTAGATCAGGCAACAGACAACAACGACTCAACATACCAGCACAACAAGTATTGGATATAACATGCAATAATCAAAGGAAGAAATGACTACCCGCCCGACACAACAAGAAGACGCCTATAGGATAAAGGACAACAACATCCACCCGACACCATGGCTTCAACAACTAGTAACTAGATACCTCTACAACGTGCACAACTAAACACACTGAGGCATTACACAATCTAGTACCAACATCAATTGCATCGACAAGCACCCACATCGAGAAGTGCAAGACTCTAGCTAGGTTATTATTCCCATCTATCCAGCAGGGCACACAATGATCCCCTTGTCAGGAATCATGCTATCACGAGGCGATGGGTGGGACCGTAACCATGGCGCAACATAGAATTCTAGGCCTTCAACCCAAGATAACACCCTCACACTAGGAGACTGAAAAAAAAACTGTCAAAATATGAGGACTAAACCCAATTCCCAACAAGAAAATGACAAGACACAAGACACAAGGGAATCTGATGACTATAACATTCATGCACCACATTAAAATCCTTGCGCAACAAATTATATCACAAACATACAAGCCTTAGATCAAGATAAATGACATATCCAAATTGTTGTCTATCAATAATCCATGTCTAACAATAATAACACAGTCTAACTATAAAATCTTTGTCTATTAACAATTGTGAAGTCTATCAACAAGTCTCTTGATAAATCTAACGCTAAACTATTAAAAAAATAGATTGATAAATCCATTGAATTTCACTATCCACCCTCTAGGTTGTTGCTTATTAATAGTTGTCACTGCATCAATGCAGTCTAAAACATTGTCTAAAATATATATACCAATACACAACATCAATCGTAGTGTAAATGTGTTCAAAAGTGAGTGTAAGTGTGTTTCAAATTTGCTACTTAAATTAGAGCAAGGACAATAAATTCATTGTCCTTAACCGAAACAAATGTATAATAAATTTGCTATTTAAATTGGAGCAACTACCCTAATTTCAGTTTCCTTCATCTATCGTTGTCGTTGAATTTATTGTCCCTTAATCTAAGGCATTGATATCAATGTCTTCCAATGCAAAGGTAAAAATTTTCTAACCCCGCACAACGCTAATGTTGTTTGGATTATAATGTTGTCTTTCAACCATATTATGTAGCAGAATTAATAAATGACATTCCTGACCATAAACATTCAAATCACAATCTGATTAGATATACATCGTTGACCAAATATAATCAAAATTGTTTAGATTATGATGCGGTCTATCATGTTATATTATACAACAGAACTTAGAATGACCTTGTTGTCATTTAAAGTGTACATCACTGTCCATAAACTAATGAAGGAAAAAAGATATTTCTAAGCGAAATAAGATGTGGTTGGGTGAAAAGTGATTTAGTTGTGTGTGATGATAACGATGTGCAATATCTTGCTTTCAATACGGTATAAATCGCTATGCATTATATCGTTGTCAAGAGTATAGTAATGTTATCCAAATGCCGAGTGTAATAGGCTAACAAAAATAGCGCTATCCAAATGCTATCAGTCAAGGCATAACAAAAATGTTATCCATTAACATATCTCAATGCAGACTCATCAAAATACTATATATTTTCACATGACATATATGTCCAATTAAATGGATGGTGTCGTTGTCTAAATTTATTTAGTTAGCAGTTAAAAGGAAAATCCTAGTCCAATAAAAGTATTAAAAACACATCCATTTATTAAATCGTTATCATATAAAAGTTAAGAATGTAGCCATATAAACGAACTTATAAAAACACAATCAACCAAACACTGTCTATTCACTCTAAAGGGGATTTGTTATCCTTTAAAATGCAAGTATTAACCATGAAGTTTGCGGGTAAAATCGTTGGAGTAATTTTCACAGGAATAAATTGTTGTGTAGTACTCAAGGCGTTGTCTATTAACCAAAAGGGGACTCACTGCCATGGTAAAAAAAGATATCGCTAGTGTAAATTACACTGTCAACAAATTCATTGGTCTATTAAGTAGGGGAAATTCGTAGTCAAATGGGTAATAATCTCAGTCTAATAAATTAATCATTACAACAATATACAATGGAGGGTCAAATTGAGTAAAAAAAAACATGAAAGCAACCATGTGTAAAAACTTATGCAACGCTAAGAGAGAATGTTATGCGAAAGAGGAATAGTTGCCCAGTAAAATCGTTGTGGGAAAGGCCATGAAATTCATAAAGGAAACCTGGGTAAATCACCCAGAAATTGGCGGTGTGAAGGCTGAGTGAAGACTCTAGAGAAACTCAGAGGTAATCAAACACATAATAACGTAGAATAAATAAACCACCAAAAAACAAAGATGTAATCGATCACCAGAAGGCGCAAAACAATCATTCAACCAAGAACAATCAACAAGGGTAGAAGGCTGGGCAAAAGCATCCTTTGCTCATCATCCACACATAGAAAAGCAGGGCATTACAATCTATAGGTCGTTGTGCAATGACCGTCGATTCGACTTCTGGCCAACTGCTCAGGCATGGAATGACGAACTAGGGTTGAGGATGAAGAGCAGGCATAAACTCTTCATAAAAATCAATTAAAACCAACATAACATTCATAGCATCAAGGATTGAATGCCAAGGGAATCAAGTCAAGTAACGAGCTTAAGGCTATGGGGAAATTAGGTTCTCAATTAAAATTCTAATTCAAACACCTTCTTTACACAATTAAAAGTATAGAACTGAAAGTGTAAAGTCAATAATAATCTACCATGCAGAATAAGAGCATGCGTAACGTAGCCCAATTCATCTTCTCTAAGTCATTGTGTTGTGTGATCCATGCAGCTCCCGCTTTCCGATCAATGAGACCTCACTGGTACCTCCTAGCCAACACTAGGTTTACTCTTCTTCCCCCTTATCCCCCCAAGCCGCAAAGGGGCCACGAACACTAAACCAGAGAAAAAATAGTTCCCAACTCACCTTGCAAGGCTGAGCTACCACTCCTCACCGAGTTGGGTATCCCAACTCCCACAAGATAAGGTAGTCAAGTCTAAAATTCTACAGCGTAACGTTACGCATAACCGAGGAGATCCATCCTCCTCCTCCTCCCTCCTTTATATAGAGTTTCTAATTCCATTCTTTCCCAAATTCCCATTTAATTTATTGTTCAATAATTTAATTCAGAAAAATCATCCCTGTACATGTGTCACCCATCCCCTTCGTTGCACCAGAAATTAATTTCATTGATTATTTAATTACTCCTATTTCCCTCACCCACCTAAAAGCATTCCTAGAATCACTCCTAGGTGTCCCCATATTCCCTCACACATTTTTAAAGACTTACCCCCTTACTAATTTACTAGTTGATTTGAATTTAGAAAGTTCTTAAAGGCAAGATTCCTTGCCAAGTTAGTCATTCTATTTTTTCCTTATGTTTCCCTTTTTCTTTATGTTTCCCCTTTTCCACTTAGTTTCCTAATTCTTTTAAATTTCCCTCTTTCCCTTTTTATCTAAAACTCAAATTAGCAGCTGTAGGAAATTACCCCTTTCCCCTTTTTCTTTTTAACTAATAAATTTTTAATTAGCATAAGTAAGAAAACAACTATTTCCCTTTTTGTTAAAAATGTAATTCCCAAAGTAATTTGTTTTTCTTTAAATTAAATGAATGGATTACCCCTTTCTCATCACATGTTTAATGGTGGTTTTA
>ML791247.1:141123-162704 GCA_009831015.1 Picea engelmannii
AAGTATCACTTAGACCTAGATTTTACTTTCCTAGGTTGGGCGACATTTTATTAGGGAAATTGTTTTTAAATCTTTCTTATCACATTATTCATTCTAAGGACATCTAGTTTTAATCACTTATTAGTTAACAATGCGGCGTTCCCTTCAGGACGCACTAGGTGCTCCAAGGGCACCACTCACCTCATTATGTTTCCCTTACGCGACATGCCCTTCAGGACGCACTATGTGCTCCAAGGGTGCCACTTGCCTCATTCTTTTTTTCTTGCGCAACGTGTCCTTCAGGATGCACTACATGCTCCAAGGGTCTCACTCACCTCTTGACTGACTTGGTAGACATGAAAAACCCCTAGAGTCAATACTTCGTCAAGTGATCTTGTGGGAGACTAAGGGAATCTAAGGAATAATTCCCTGGCCTTATTACACACCTCTTAGAATCATCATGAGCAATTGTCGCAATCTTCCCTCACGACATCGTGGGTATTTTCGAACTAGGTAATCGTTAACCTACAGTTCAAGCCACAATGGGAGTGCTAGTAGGTTGTGGCAGGGCTGTTGTCCACACCTCTCCCTCAACGTCTATGGTTATCGTGCGTGACCCCTCTACTCCACATGTGAGTCTAGTCAGCAAGATATCGTCAGCCTGCATTGTCAACGAATCATGTCAGAAATAAAATCCATAGTCATAACATCTAATCAAATGTACATAAGTCATATATATACAACAATCAAATCCCAATAGTCCACTCTCTGACTCGGTCCAGAGTCCAAAGGTTTCATCGACGCCTCTGCAACCTCGAGGTCCAAAATCATGCACCCTCAGGAGAACCAAGTCAATAGCACCTGTCTATATAAATACCACAAAATAACATGTCATCATATCCATAATGCCTCGTAATCATAATCAAATGCCCATAGTATAATAATCTGGATCACTTGCAAAAAAGTGTCCTCTATGAATAAGTTCGCTCAATGTGCGCAAGGGCGGGATGTTACACATTCCCAAATGAAAAATGGGTGGTGATTGTACCTAACCTCCAATTTCAAATTGTAGGAGTAATATTGACATTCTTAAGACAAGTATTTGAACATTCTTGCTACATGTTATTTATCGTATACTCAACCTCAAATTTTAAATTTTAAATGATATAGATGTCTCTTATTATGTTTTATTTCATTTCTTCCTTTTTATTTGAGTACTTTACAATTCTATATATATTCATTTAATTCCCTACCCTTCGTAATAATAATATTCTTTGCATATTGTATGTTGACTCATTCGAGTTGTGGTTGACACATTTAGTTAGGGGTTTAGAAGTTTCATTAAACTATGTTTAAACCATTTGGTTCTTCATGTACTTATTGGATTCATAAATTTTGAAGTGCAAGTTCTAAGTAATTTGCATGTTCAATTTTTATGTGTTTTTATTTAAAAGCCAAGTCTATTTAATGTGTTTCTACAATTTGTGACAGAAGAGCCTGATCAACCATCTCTACCCAAGGTTTGGTTGATAGATCGTCCCATTGTTAGGTATCATGTGTCAAGTTAAATATGGTTAATCTAAAATTTATATTCTTATGTTGGTTGAATTTTATGTTGTTGTACCAATCTAGCATATTAGAAACATGTGTATATCCACCATTAGTTTTATTTTGTTCAACACAACTACTTTTATTTTTCCATCCTGCACCTTCTCCATACATCCTACATTGGCATGATGTATTACACCAAACATGAGTTTGAATCCATTCAAATACATTATGTTTAATGTAAGGGCATGAAGTTTTGTGGTTTTGTAACACCTTAACTAGGTTTGTTGTTTGCAATACATGGAGGGTCTAGTTCATGGCCAGATTGTCCCAACCATTGGTATTTCAATTTCGCTCTGCATGGGAATTCATTTGATATTGTATCCCATGTGATTTTATCCAACCACTCCCACCACCTCTTTAGAGCCACCCTTACACCATTGTTGCACATGTATGCATCATTGTATACCCTTATGTTGCATATACTATTAGATATACTATTGTTACATCTACCATGCCTACATCTACATCTATTTCACCCCTCACTGTTTCCTGAAATTAGCATGTCCAGCTGATGACTCTTTCTCCTAGCCAAAAAGGCCAGTCTTTTCCATTCCTAAGATATTTGCAATAATATCATTAGTTCATTAATTATTATCTAGCATATATGGAATTGATTTTAAGAGTTTTGAATTTTTCAGTGATTGATTCTTATAATTCCTATAGGATGGCATCATGAAGAGGCTCTGGTTGCATAGGAGGGAAATACCCTTGAGACTAGTAGTCTCATACATGGTGAGTTTTTTTTATTGAGTTTTAGTTGTATTTTGTAGGTTTGTTAATTGAAAAAATTGTGGAAAATAATCTATATGTATAGTGTTTCCATTCCAGTATCTAGAAAGGTGAACCACTCCTTGATGCAAGAAGTCTCTTGTTTTCTCATCCTCGAAGAAAGGAAATATTGCATTTGGAGATGCACCTAGTAGTGTTGAGGGTGGCATGAGGTAATGAGTAATTCGTTATGTAACTTGGTAATGAGATTCCATCATGTATATAGGGTATGATGTTCCATTATTGGAAATGGGATTCTATTACGTATCTTGGGCATGATTAGGGAAAATTTTAGGGACAAAATTTTTCCCATGGTTTAATTTTCCGTCTCTTTTTCCAAAAAAGGATTCATGAATTTCCATATTTTAATCATTGACATTTTATGAATTAGTAAGATTAATCAAGGTTTCTACATGAATATGGATACACCACCTTGGACATTTCTAATTAATTGTTATGTTTCATTATTTGTATAATATAGGTTACAAATCGTAGGGAAAACCACTAAGTACTGCCCCTCATTTCAACATGTCGATTGTAAGAATTGAACCCAGGTGGGGATGATAAAAATGACTCCTCCTAATTCAATTTACTTACCAATATATTTGATATTCTACCACAAAGTACTTTACACTTACCAAATTTATAAAAATATTAAATAAATGTATCTCACTTCACAACTTGTGAGGGGATCTCACCTCATTTGATAGCCTCAAATAATTTGTGAGGATAATTAAATGATAAGATTTTTTTCATAACCAAAAACCCAAATTAATTTATGGGGGTTTAGTTTTTAATTTAAGAGTAGCCTAGACATTCTATGATTTTGATATTTTCTAGTCATCATTTTCTCATAATTTGCTATGAATTGCTATAATCACAAATTTAAATTGTTGATATTGCACAATTCAAGTGCAATGGGTTTTTTAGGGTGTTGAATCTATTTTGTAACAAAAAATGTGAGTCTAACAAAAAAATGTTAATTCCATCAATTCTTCTATAGATGGATTTAGGTGATATTGTCTAAAAAAGTCCAAATCTTAGAACATTTAGAATTCTTCTTTATATTCACTTCCCTTGAATGNAAAAAAAAAAAAAAAAAAAACTTGATTTAAAGGTGGTAAAAATTATCATAATTTAAGTATCAATTGGGATAGTTATTATTGATTGTTATTTATAAATGAATGGGCTCTTATCCATGAATTCATGTTGATTTATTTCTCTTATTCAAGAAAAACCACGTAACCTAAAATAATTATTTGGTTGTCCATAAGATGTGGATTTTCACTCTTGTGATGGGACTTTTGGTATTGGGCCATTAACATGTTTCCTTATATCCAAAGAGCATTAGCTCTTAGCCAATAAAAAACACATTTAGATCTTATTCGAAGACCAAAAAGTGATTGTATCCTAAATGATAGTCACAAAAATGTCAATATCCCTTGTGTTCATTGATAATTTTCATTCCAATGGAATCATATACTTTTTAGTAATATATAACCATAAAACCATACATAAAACCAAATACTACTTTCTATGGGGAAAAATACCCCTAATCTGGGTCTAGCGACTAGGTATAGTCTTGACACCTTAAAAGATAAAAATTCTTCTATTTTACCCAAATACAACAAGACCTAATGATAATTAAGGGAAAGGAGAGAATATAGAAATGTGTACCTTAATTCCTTATGTCTATCGTAGATCTCTTCCTATTGTTGTTCGTTTGAAAATTGTAGGCATCCTCCCAAAGCTGGCCTGAAACATCTTCACAAAACAAACTATAACAGCATATGAATAAATACCAAGATAATATAAAGGGTTAAATATTCATAAAAAAAATCCATAAACATAAACATGAAGACATAAATATCTGGTACACGAAGTTTCTATTTTATTGATAAAAAGAATGGAAGTTACAATTTGAATCTTACCAACATTTCTCCACAAACCTCACCTAGATTCCTCTACTTTTACTCCAAGTGCACTATTACCAATATGTTATCCACACAACCAACATGCCAATATATGGGAAAAGGATGGATAGTATAAGGAGGATGAATGGTAGGGAATGGTGAGGATGAAACTCAGAGCATAATGCAAAAAGGCTTGGAATACAAGGAACAAAATTTGGCAGAGTTGACTTGCCTCTTCTTTCATATATCCAAATGACCCCCCTTAGGGACCCTTTTATATGGAGAAGCGATGGTTAATTGGTTTTCATAAGGGATATAGGAGGTAATATGGCTGTGCAACCTATCATAGCCCATAAACTACTCCCAAAAGCGTGGAATTTTTTTATTTTTACAACTTTTTAGAGTATACGCGGGTTGTCATGCATGTAGCTAGCATATGTAGCAGGGTGCATACACAATGGAAAAAGGTGTTTTTTAAGAGGAACCTCAGAAAAAGTGGTTAGTGGATGTGTAAGTAAGTAGGCCAAAGTAAAAAATGCATGATAGTGGCATTTTGAGCTATAACACTACTCCAATTACATTTTAACTTGATACCCAAAAAATTTTAATAGAAATTTTAATATAACTTTACATACATAAAATTTATTTTACGTAAAAATTTTAATGATTGTTCCATAATTTCTAAATGATACACAACACTTTCCTCTTGAAAATGTGTCTATGCTTCCGAGAAGCATCAGACAACCCTAAAGAATTTGTAAGGTGCTTTACCTTTAATATTCACTTGTCCTACTCTATTCCCATATGGATTCTTAGGGATGTAATAAATATCATTTTTAATCATTTTATTAGTCCCTCCCTAAAGCAATATAGGGACTCTAACATTCGATACAATTTTGAATGTCAATTATTTTGATGTTTGACTTTAAATATTTTCTTTTCTTTTCCAAACTTCTACATAAGAAAAAAAAATAGTATTTTTTTTATATTACTTAATTTTTTTTTATTGAATACACTATTGGCGAACAAGATCGAAATCTTATTGTCGAGATCATATTAGATAGCCTAAGTTTTTTTTATATTATTACTCTTAGACTAAGTTTTTAGTCTATTAAAAGTCTTTATGTCTTTGAATAGGCTAGAAATGCATTTTTTACCATTTTAGATATTATAAGTTTATGGAAGACCTTTATCACGATGGAATCAAGTTATTGAATCTCTTTATGAGGAGGAAATCGATGCATTATATAGACTACCTAATCTATTTATGCAGTGATTTTTTTTAGCACTCTACTTCCTTTATTCACCACCATAGGATTTGTCCACCACCATGGGGTGCTTCATATACAATACATCACCGATCAAATAAAGATACATTGTTTGTGGGATGGAGATACATCATTCATTCATCTCTAGGATGAAGTTGTTGTTGGAACATTGGACATCCTAGATCTACAGTTAAGGTAGAAACTATCTAGTGTCACTTACATCTTACAATGAATGGAAAAGAATGGATAGTGATAGTATTATGATTTTTTTCCGTAAATCCTCATCAATTTTAAATCTATTTAAATCATGCAGTTGAAATATATTACTTGTATCTCATCCTGAATGATATCCTCCATTGACCGTATATATTTTGTTGGTTTTGAAGTGAATAGGATAATTCATCTCAACGGTTGAGTGTTGTTGTTGGCCTCTTCATTCAAGTTAGAAAAATGCCCCTTTTGATCTTTACCCACTCCGCTTGGTAAGTGAAAGTAAGGATTATTATTTCTATGCAAAAACTATTATATTGAATTATCTTTGTAAGAAACCTCCATCGTTATGGTAATGAATAGGGTAGAGGAATAGTATGTCAACAATATAGCTTGTAGGTATCATCCATGAATCAAATCCACAAATCAAATTGAGATAGTTGGAAGTGTGATCGTGAAACTACAAAATGGAGTTCCAACAAACTACCATATATCATACATGGCATTATATTTTAAGTAAAATCATACCAAAGTCATCCTCTTCCCCTTTCACTAGAAGAGAGTATCATTTAGCTTCAAGTACATATGAAAATGTTACACATCAAAATTACTCATTTCAATGGTGACCTATTAGCGTCATTAAAAGTGTATTAAGTGTCGCATTTTGGCCACAAGTGTCACAAGTATCGCAGACATCATACAGTCATCTTGCCCATGTCATGTCTCAAATGACATCACAAGGAACACTTGAAGACACCCTCAGATGTTGGTTAAATAAGGAGAAATCATTTGACAAAGAGTAAAAAATCTTTTCCTTGAGAAAGACCACTTAAAAATGAATTTTAAAGGGAAGTGCTCCCTTACCCACTATCAGGGAGTGCTAGTGCTCCTTTCCCTCCTTTGGGGAGCTTTATAGAGCTCTATGGCCCATTCTAGGGGAGCGCTGGGATTTTTTAAGAAATATTGGGCAGCCCTCCCCCACCCACTATCAGGGAGCGCTAGCACTCCTTGACCTCCTTTGGGGGAGCGTTGTAGTTCTCTGTGCACCATTCTGGGGGAGTGTTATGTTGTTGAGAAAATCAGGGGAACATCCCCCTTATATCGGAAATCAGTTGGATTTGAATCTGAGGTCAAGGTTGGATCTTAGGGAAGATCCACAACTGATGGAGAAATATCCTCAACCTATCCCAAGAATATCTAAGGTGGATAGGCCTCTCCAAGCTTATATAAGGAGGCCTTCTCGTGGTGAAGAGATAGAGGATTTTAGAGATACCAAAATTATGATCTCATGAGAAGTAAAGGAGAATAATCACTAAAAGTATTGTCATTCTGATCATGGAGCCTTTGAGTAAGGAGTTGGATAAGGAGAGCTTGGTGAGGCTACTACATCTGCATCTACATTTGTAAGTACTTTCCTTTGTTCTCATTAATATATATGTGCTTGGCCTGTTTCCTTCAATATTGTGTATACCTAAATGAACTTGTCTTTAATGGATATATATAGTGTGAAGCTAATCAAGGTAGAATAGTAAATATGTTTTGTCTTTGTTGTTCACTGGATTGCAGGGTTTGTTGAAGAGCTTGGAGATTAAGATCAGCCCGTATCGAGCGAGGACAAAATTCATAAAAGGTACACATACCTTATTCCTTTTATTATTTGATTAGTTTAACTTCTTATAAAGGAATATCAGTATCCAAAGTTAGCTCCTTTCTGTCTTGGTCATAGGGGTCTAAGATCCAAGATGGAATTCACCTATCTGGAGGGGAATTTTCCTATAACAGAAATTGGCGACTCAACTGGGGAACGACATCTGATTTTTATTTCCTTGGTTTTCCTTGCCCTTTTCCCACCTTTCATATCACTTTTACTATTTGTTCATCATCCATTAGCCTTCTCCTACCTTCACTAGCAATTTCACCAATGTTTATGCATTCTAGGTGAGTTTTTTGCATTTTTTGGGCTCTTTTTCTGAGATTATGGGAGTACTAACGCCCCCTCCCCCCTCCCCCACCCTAGGCCATACTAGAGCACGGATATCTAGCCAGTGCTCCCCTACAAATTTTTAGGGAGCATTGCAATGCTCTGTACCCTTGAGACAAGGTGAGCTAGTCTCTTTTTTGGGAGTTTCTGCCTTCTTTTACTCAGTCTTTTGCAACCTGTTTTGCAGAGATATTTACCTAGAGTTTGTGGTTGGTTTGAGAAGTTGTTTGGATTGGTTTTTGATCCTTTTCATCCCTTATTGTATTTATTGGATCTTGAAACATTTTTCAAAAATGTGAAATTTCCTTTTCTAGCTGTTTGTTTTGTCGGGACAGTTTTGACTAATTTCTCTTTCTCCCTATTTTTTGTTGGATTCTTCCATGCATTTTCTTGTGTTCCTTGAATTCTTTATTGGTTGTATAATCCTTGATTGTGTTCTTGTAAGAACAATTTTCTACTTGTTTTCTTTCATACCTCACTACCTTGAGTGCATGCTTTGTTTGTAGCCTTTTTTCTTCGTGTCTTTTGCATCTGCATATGAATCTTTCTCCTGATTGAAAGTAGTAGAGAATCAAAGGATTTGTATTTACTTTATTTATACATTAGAATAAAACAAATAATATAGATGAATTCTTGATTTTTGGTAGTGAAACTAGTTTTCATTTGAAGTAGTGAAATTGCATGGTTTTTGGCATTTTTTAGTCTTAAAATCTTTAAAACAAAATTGGCCAAGAATCTTGTATTGGTGTACAGTCTCTTTGACTCATTCTTGAAGATATTGGCATTGATGAGTGTAATAAAAATTTTGGGACATTATGCAGTCGGGAATGATAAAAAATTTCTCCTTCTCGTAATATAGGTTTCATCGAAGTGAAATATTTGCATTCTCATTTATTTGAATTGTTTAGAGTCGGTCAAAACATCATTTAGTCCACTCCATTTTCCTCTTGATTAAACAACAACCTTAAAATCAAGCACTAAACTAAAAGTTATCAGACATTTTTACATTTTCTTTTAGCAAACCTACATTAGCTTAAGGTGTAGGGTTTTGGAATAGGTTGAAAGGATAACTTTCCAAAGCTGTCAAACAAACTTAACATCTTGCGATAGGGAGAGAAAATCCAATTTTCGTATAAGCTTACTGGGATCCCCCTCTCACATAGTGGTTATGCATGAGGTCACATTCGGGAGAGTAAAGGAGATTATCCCTCTATGGTTCAACCATTCATAGTAGTTAGATAGTATATTGGGGGTTCTTCTTGAGTTCCAACTATCTTCATTTGGTCTCAGTGCTTTGTGAATTTTGAATCCGTTCGAGGTCCTCTAGAGTTCTACCGGTCCACTTGTCCTCATTTCTCTTGAAGGATTTTGGACTTGTTATCCTGCCCATACGTTCGGACTAGACTGTCGATTGTACCCACCCAGAGGCTAAATGCAAGTTGGTGACCTTAGTAGCCATAATATTTAGGGTATTTACACAAAGTGACAGTGAAGGGAAGTCTCACTGCACCTGGAACAGACGTTGGTCAAACTCACTTGGGCTCCTTGGAGGGTAAATCTACAATTACTGTGTGGAAGCTTGCACTAAGGCATAAGTCCATTAAGAAGGTCGCCAATGTAACTAATCCACCCACTCTATCCTCATCCCTTCCTATATTGATCTCATGACATTGGATTTCATCACCAACTAGTGGTTTCATTGTGGGAAGTTTTGTTTGATTGTTTTTTTTTAGATTCATAGAGTGTGTTTTTTGTTTTACTTAGTGTACCTTAGGTTGAGTCAGTGTTAATGGCATCAACACCTGGGAGTACCAATGGAGGAACCCCTTGTCCTGGGGAACCTTTCACCTTTCCTTCTTTTGGAAACATTGGTCCTCTGTACATTGCCACATTGAGTCTTCCGGGAATCACCATCAGATTACTGGTTTGGTTGTTTCCCACTCTGGTGATCTCGAATATTCCCAATGATTCAGCTGCACGTAATGCTTCAGATGTAATTACACCACCCACACATCAACCTCATGTCGAATTTTCTCCTTCTTCACCCATTAAGTTTTCTTCCCTTTATCCTTCTTCGCGTAGTGAAATCTCTAAAGAAAGTAGCCAGGTTGATAAGAAGAAGAAGAAACAGAAAAAGAAGAAAAAGAAGAACCTAAAAAGGACTAAGCCTCCAACCATATCAGATGTTAGGTCCAAGCAACTAGATACTATTAATCGTACTGGGAGTGTTGATGAGGTCGACAAGATTAAGATGAAGAATCTGAAACCCAAATTCCCTTGCAGTCTTTGTAAGGGTGACCACTTTCTGAGGGATTTCCCTGGTCTTCCCAAGTTCTTAGAAATGTGGTCCTCCACATCATCGACCTCTGCTAGACATGTTGGTGATTCCCCATCAACTAGTGATGTTAAGGTTGGTAAGAAGAATACAACTGCCAAATTTCCTTATATGTTATGTGAAGGTGGTCATTATTCTCACCTTTTTCCTCGTATGGACGAGGCTTCTTCGCTTTTGGAAAAGCTTCAACTCCCAACTTCTTATCGTAAGATTTGCCCCAACCCATCGTTAGTTGATGGAATGGTCAATCCGATTCCATCCCCGGTCAGTCTGGTTGATCAAGTGGTCAATCTAGTTTCATCCTCGGTTGAACCACTAACCAAAGTAGTTTATCCAGTTCCGTGCTCGATCAACCCCACTTTTCATCTAAAAAGTGAAACCCAAGGGACTGATCCAATCCCATCGTTAGTGAGTCCCACCCTTCATCTGAAGAGTGACAACGTGGTTGATCCCACTCCTCCTCTGACGAGTGCCAAAGTGGTTTCTCTGGTCCCTTCATCGGTCAGTCTGGTTGATCATGTCATCAATTTGGTCATGTCCTTAGTTAAACTAGTTGACAAAGTGGTTGATTCGATCCCATGTTCGGTCGATCCCACTCTCGCGTTAGAGAGTGCAACCCAAGCAGTCGATCTGTTTCCACCTATCGAATCCATTCTCCCCTTGGAGAATGCAACCCAAGTGGTCGATTTGATGTCATTATCAATCGATCCTACTCTCCCACTAGAGAGTAAACCTTATTATTCCCACGTTTTTCTCATTGCTACAAAATCTATCATGCTAGGGGGAATTCCTCCTTCTCTCGCAAAACCCCCTCCAAGTAATGAGGCCATCCTTTTTTATTGGGGTGTGCTAATTGGACCTCATCTTCCCTCTCACATTCCTTTCAATATTACAGTATACGTTTGTGGTCGGGATGTTCCTCATGTGCTGATAGATGAAGGTTTTTCCATTATTATCTTGTCCTCTATTTCTTGGAAAGATTTGGGCTATCCTTAGCTTGTGTCAGTTACCCAGACTTTGTTCTCTTTTAACATAAGAACCAGTCACCCTTTAGGGATCCTTCCCTAGTTTCCCATAACTTTGGGAGTGAAAACTGTCTTCGTTGATGTTATGGTAGTCCAGGAGTAACACCCCCAACCTCACACCGGTCGGGCATGCGACTCCTCAGACGCTTTACTTAGCTCTGAAACCGTCTTTGTAACATTCCCATCCTACAAAGGCTAGGCTACATGAGGGAACACTTACGTTCTCTCGCTGGGGAATATACTATAACATACCCAGTATTCAACTGAGCTATGCCACATAAATTTTCTCTTCAAACTGCATGCAATTATAACATATACATACAACACTCTTGCAAACGCTTTACATATAATGTAAACAAACAATTACATTATGTAAATATATGATTTCATACTGAAATAACAGTAAACACAGACATGCATCATATACAGGGAAATACCCATGAACATACAGATAGTTATAATCACACATATGATAAACTAGAACATAAGCACGTAAATAAAAATGCAGCAAGTAAATTTATCAAACGATTGGTACTTATCTTGGAAATATTTTCACCAAATGCGTACAGACTGTCCACAAACCTCCCAGCCTTAGACTACACTATTCATCCCTCTCAACAGTGAGTCACCCCCGAGCTAGGACTAAACTCCACTCGGGTAAAGGGATTCCTAACCAGGCTAAAGGCTCATGGAAAATAGGAAAGAGTGTGCCCCTTCTCTGCTCAAAATTCCCTCGGCTACTGCACTTCCCTTCTAGGGCTTCGTCAATAGGCCAGACAGGAAGTCTTAGAGAAATGTAGCTATAGTTTATCACCTTCAGGAAATCAATTCCCAACAATTCTCTCGCTCAGAGAATTGCTCATGGGCCTGACAACCCGCCTCTTCGATTTCCCACGGGCCTAACAACCCACTTCTTCAATCCTACTCCCAAGATAACCAGGTACACCAACAGGAAATGGCTATGGAAACAGGCTCAGATACTGTGAAATGAATGTCCCAAGGATAACTGACTGCCCGAGTTAAAATGGTCATGGAATCATTGACTAGATGACTGAATGATGGAAGGAATCATAGGCGAGATGATTGTAAGAATCATTGTGAGAATGATGGTAAGGATGTTCGTCAGAATGATGGTGAAGGTTTCCAAAGAGATAAGTCCCCACGATATATTTGCATGTCCCCAACTTGACACTTGTCATGTTGAAAGATACTTTGGTCCACTTGTCCCCAACTTTAGAACTTAGGATAAAATAATTATCCATACTTTATGTTTTAATAAATATTAATATAATATTCCTTTTTGGCTTAAGATCTCTAGATTATCCCTTTCCCTTAAAGTTTGTCCCTCCCTTTCCCTAATTGGTGAATTTTAGTCCCCCGTCTCTTTTATCGTGGTCATTCTTCACGCAGTGATGTGTTTTATATTAATCAAGAGACATATACAAAATAGGCACACTAGCCTTTAACATCTAGGTGCACTGGCCTAATTCCCAAAACATAATCATCCCAACTTATAATAACTAGCTCACTAGCCTATAATACATATCATATTCATGAGGTTCGTTGACCCCCATACTGCACATACTTTAGTTACTGTGCACGGTATCCAGTTATGTGCACGCTACATCATTTTACTGCGCAGTACATGCACGCACTATGCCATGAAAGGTGCATTACAAAAATGATGTCAAAATAGCTCACCAGCTTAAGTACACTTACATTACATTTACAATTGGGTTCGGCTGAGGAATATTACAATCCCCTCCCCTTATTTATGCACTGGCCTCAGTGCATCATATACCCATATACAAAAACAATTTCAAAAATCCTCAAAAATATGCAGGTATTATGTCTGCATTGCATCCTCATGCTCCCAAGTAGCGTCCTCAGGACCGTACCAGGTCCATTGGACCTTTATAAGCCCTATGGCTCGATTCTGGAGCTACTTGATTTTCCGGTCCATAATGCGCAGCAAATGCACTTGAAAAGCACCTTCTTGCTCCACCTGAATCACATTCCAATCAATAACATGATTAGCATCAGGTATATATTTCTTTAGTAATGATACACGAAATACATTATGAACAGACATAGATGCAGGCAATGCAATCATATAAGAAACTAGGCCAATCCTCTCTAGGATTTCAAATGGCCCACAAAATCTGGCTGCCAACTTGGTGCAACTTCCCAACTTCAAGGAACTCCTGTTAGCTTTCACCTTCAGGAAAACATGTTCACCCACTTTGAACTCTCTTTGGGTTTTGTTCTTATCGGCATAAATTTTCTACCTGTCTTGGGCAGCTTTTAAATTCTGCTTAATTTTTATCATTTGGTCCTTCATCTCCTTGAGCAACTCTAGCCCAACTACTATCCTATCAGATGGATTATCCCATCTCACTGGAGTATTGCACTTTCTGTCGTAAAGTGCTTCAAATGGGCTCATCTTCAACGATGCCTGATACCCATTGTTGTAAGTGAATTCTAACAAGTGTAGGTAGTCTTCCCATTTCGATGGTTTTTCCATCACATACATTCTCAATATGTTTTTTATCACTCTGTTCACCCTCTTTGTTTGTCCATCAGACTCAGGATGATAATATGTACTAAATTTCATATTCGTTCTGAATCCTTTGAACAATCCTTCCTAGAAAATCAAGGTGAATTCTGGGTCTCTGTCAGACACAATTGTGTTAGGAATTTTGTTTAATTGTGCCACTTCCTTTATGAAAATATCAGCAACATCTGCTGCCTTGTGAGTAGTTTTCAGTGGAATAAAATGGGCATCTTTTGTAAGATTTTCCACCACTACCATGATCGAATAATGTAGATTTCCTGTTCTGGGCAATCCCGTAATAATATCTATTGTCACCACTTCCCACTTCCATTCAGGAATGGGAAAAGGTTGCAGCAACCCTGCTGGGTGCCTATGTTCAGCTTTAACTTTCTGGCATTCCATACATATAGTGATGTATTTAGTGATCTCTCTCTTCATACCTAGACAAAAGTAATGGCTCTTGATCGCTGCCATGATTTTCTGATATCCAGGGTGCCCTACATAAGGGACATTATAAATTTCATGCAAAATCATACATTTCAAGTCCTGGACATTTGGAACAAAAATTTTGTTCTTGTGCAACAGTATTCCATCTATTCCCAAATTATAATTATCCACCTTTTGTGGTATCTTACCCTGCTTTAGCTTTGCTACCAATTCTCTGTATTCCAGATTTGCATTTGCAGCCTTCACAATTTTTCTTTTAATATCATTCCGATACATTCTAATGGTTGTAACATGTATTTCATGCACCCTCCTGCTAAGGGCATCAGTCACTTTATTCTCTTTCCCCTTGATATGCTTTATATCAAATTCATATTCGCTTAAAAATTCTAACCATATGTTTTGCCTAGCATTTAGATTTGGTTCATCAAATAAATATCTTAGAACATTGTGTTTTTTTCTTAGCCCAAACCTCTTCCCCATGAGGTAGTGTCTCCATTTCCTCAAGGCATGTACTATGGCTGCCAACTCCAAATCATGAGTGGCATAATTTATTTCATGCTCCTTCAACTTCCTTGATTCATAACATATGACAAACCCATTTTGACTGACTCCACCAAGTCCTTCATTACATGCATCATCTATGCATACAATGAAGTCTTCATTTGGGTCTACAATCCTTAATATTGGATCACTTGTCAATAATTGTTTCAAGTGTTGGAAACTCTTTTCGCAAACTAGTGTCCACTGAAACTTCATCCCCTTTATTTGCAAGTAAGTGATTGGGTGTGCAATCTTTGAGAATACTTCAATAAATCTTTTGTAGTAGCCTACAAGACCCATGAATGATCTTACCTTTATCACATTCTTCGTCACGACCATTCTCTAATGGCTTCTATCTTCTCAGGATCCACTGCTATCCCATCCTTTGAAATGATATGCCTCAAATAATGAATTTATTTCTGATAAAATGAGCACTTGGTCAATTTGGCATACAACTGATGCTCCGTTAATCATGTTCATGTTCTTCCTCTGACTTAGAATATATAAGAATGTCATCCAAAAAGACAATGACAAACTTGTCTAAATATTCTCGGAAAACACCATTCATTAAGCACATGAAAACGACTGGTGCATTTGACAACCCAAATGGCACCGTTGTGAACTCATAATGACCATACCTAGTCCTGAAGGAGGTCTTGTTTATATCTTCTTCTTTAATCCTTACCTGATGGTATCCTGATCTAAGATCTATCTTTGAAAATATCTTTGCATCCTTCAATTGTTCAAAGAGATCATCAATCCTTGGCAAAGGATACTTGTTCTTAACAGTTACTTTATTCAATTGTCTGAAGTCAATGCACAATCTTAATGTTCCATCTTTGTTTTTCAAAAACAAGACTGGGGCACCCCAAGGTGACACACTTGGGCATATATACCCCTTCTTCATAAGTTCTTCAAGCTGCATTTGCAACTCCTTCAATTCTGGTGTACTCATTATGTAAGGAGTCTTTGATATTGGCGCTGCTCTATAGATTAGATTTATAAAGAAATCAATGTCTATTTTTGGGGGTAGTCCTGGTACTTCCTTGAACACATATTCAAATTCTTCCAAGATTGCATAATCTTCCAAATTTGGCTCCTTATCTTTAGGTGTCTCTTCTATATGAGTTGCAAATATTTGACATCCTTTTCTGTAACATTTCTTCAGCTGCAATGCTGAAATTTCTCTAATGGTTATTGTTTTGGGAATTCCTTGCACTTTCCTTAGTTTCCCTTCCTCATACAAGCAAGTAAATGATTTGTTGTGACAGTCAAAGAGATCATGATGTTGTTCCAACCAATCCATCCCAATTACACAGTCATAGGAACCTAAAGGCAAGATGTTCAAATCTGCCTTGGTGTTCAGTCCATTCATGTCCATGAGGCATGACTTAACCATCTCATTAACGTTTCTTTTGGCTCTTGTACCTAGCTGCACCAACCAGGATTTCCCATGCTTGCTTCATGGAAAATGAAAAATTTCCACCGTCTTTGGGTCTATATAACTATGACTAGCGCCTAAATCAATTAAAATGGCAATGGTTTGGTTGTTGATCATACCTTCCACTTCAATCATGTGGGACTGATACTTTTCTTGCTTGTTATCCAGGGTTGCGTAAATCCTTGGCACATATCTGCCCATGTCCTCTACTATTTCATCTTGATGTACATTGTGAACAACCCTTCCTTTTTCACTTCTGTGAGGACAATCTTTGAACCTATGATCTCCTCTACAACCCCAACATTGAATAGGTGGTTGTCTTGGCCCTTGACTCCCTATGTTAATCATTTTAGGTTCTTTAGGCGTTTTTTTTCCCTATGGATTATTTATGAAGAATGGTGGCTTATCTCCCTTCTTCCTCTGATCCATATTGATTTTCCTTTTGTCTTCCCAAGCCTTTTGGAAAGCTGGCCTTTCTTTCTGGTGATCATATAAGCATTTAGCTCGCCTTATGGTCTCTTCCAATGTCTTGGGTTCATCATACTGTATTTTTTCACTGATGAATGATGGAAATCCACTCAAGTACCTTTGAATTTTGACTGTCTCATCCTTGATGAATCAGACATACTTTATCAGTTCTAGAAACCTTCTCTCATATTCATTTATGGTCATACTTCCAAGCTTGAGTTCAAATGACTCTTTCATTTTCTTGACGTAGTATCTCTTAGTCAAGTATTTCTTCTCAAAATACTTCTTTAATTCCCTCCAAGTAACACTTTTCTCTTTAATGTGTTTCACCTACACAAGATGATCCCACCACATGGAGGCCTTTCCCTTGAGTTGATAGATAGAAATTCTACCCTCTGCATGAGAAGAATACTTATACAATTGAAAATACTTTCTCATGCCCAACAACTGTGTTTCTGCATCTCCATCCTTCTTGTGCTCACCATCAAATGTAAGAGGTTTTATTTTGTTCATTTCTCCTCGTAGATCATCCACTCTAGACCTCTTATACCTTCTGATAGGGGATGGACTTGAGCTGCTACCTGTTCTCTTATTGGAATGCCTTGGGGAATGATGGTGGTGTCTTCTAACACTTATTTCTTTTCTTTTCTCATCTGAAGGCTTGTGACTTCCATATTTTCTTGAGCCACTCTCCTCAACCAATTTCTTTTCTATTATGTTCAAGCCCTCCAATAACTTCATGTTGAAGTCATCCTGCTACTCCTTGGCTCTCATAAGCCTTTCATTATCATCCTTATGGCTTTGGACATCCTTCTGCAAATTTTTAATGGTCTCTGCCATATTCATGTTTTAATTATTTTCTTCTCCATGTCCATTGGTGTTTGTTCCTTCAATTCCCAAATGGACATCCATCCCTCTTCTCTCATCTGGATGATTGTAATTCTCATGTGCCTCTTCCATTCCTATGGACTCTACACTAATATGATCTGATCTAGTTGTTGTTAATTCTGAAAAACGTGCATCAATCAAAACTTATCAGGTTAACAATTCAACAATTCATGAAAAATATGAACCATTTTGGTTCAATATATACATCAAAATTATCTCTCATGATTTCCTGGTGTTATCACCATGAAAATTCTAGATAAGACCCAATTCTTGATAACATAGACATGCAGTGCCTTCAGAGATACATCTTGGCAAAAGGTGGTTTTCCAAAACCACTTTTGCCAAAACGCAGTATCATGTGTTTCAAAATGTCAAAACCACCACTCGTGGAATGGGTGAAGGCTAGCCAGATCACCCAGTTTCACTCGTTTGGTACTTCACAGTTGTATGACATCAACTGAACACCGCCATATAATGAACTCAAAAGCTAATCATTTGAAATGGATTAGCCGAGCATGGCAACCCAATGCACTTGTACGTAGTTTTTTTGTGCTTCATAATTGGGATTCTATAACTACCAATCCTCAAGTATGGAGACATCAGTTTATCCATAAACGGAGTAATTTCCAAATTTCTCAACTTTTTACTCTCTATAAAAGCATTTCGGTATCCACAAACTAAGGTACATGTACAAGGCTAAATCCAGTGAGACTGGTTATTTGGGTAACATGCTAGACTTTCCTGTGAATAAGGAGGAAAGGGTACTTGCTCACATTCTAGTGACTAAATTCCACACAGAGCCGGTTATAGACTCGCAGTTGGAAATTAGGTTGAATCCCACTATGAAGGATTTAGTCATCAACAGGCCACCTGCTAAGAAGAAAAGGAGCAAGTGGCAGAAGAATGAAACAACAGCTGAAACGGCCGAAAGTGTTTGAGAGAATCAACCAGTCTGGTAAGATTCTTTAAAGGAGGAGATCGCTAAGCTGAAATGAGTCCTCAACTAAAATTAGGTATATTTCAGTGAATTTTGGAACAGGGGGGTAGCAGAGGTAAGGGACTCTAGAGATGATAGGTCTGTTCTTAAATGGTCCTTTTACAATATGATAGTTGTTATCATTCTCTTTTTTTGTAATTTTTTGATAAATACAATTATATAAATGCAGAAGCAGACTTTGGACTATTTATGACAAGATACTAACTGGTGGTGTTATGAGTCTTGTTTTCTTTCATAGTATGCTTTTCTTGTAAGCTTATATTTCACTTCCATCCGTCTAAATCGGAGGAATATAAACCTCATAATTATTCCCTGAAATGCTCTCGACTTAACAATTTAGATTATATTTATTTCTTCACAACCAACTTTGAATTCATTTTAAATAATACTTTGATGCGGTTGTGTGTTTCTTTTTCCTCTAATATCATGCAAATTTTCTATTAAATCAGACTCATTGGCTTCCAAACAACTTTGTGTGCACAAAAATTCAACCTGTACACCCATATTTATCATGCACAACAACCCTACAAGGTAAATCATGCTTTCGTGCACCTATATCCCCTATGCATTTCTTCTCCGTCGCGTCAATAACTTGCGTGTACTACTTTTGTGTTGTGCGCCAATATCCACTACGCATAGTTTTGGTATCGTGCACTAATATTCCACATCTATTTCTCCCTATGCATTGCACCATGCCAAAGTTCAAGATTTCCCACCACGCAAAATAATCTGCATGCACCATCGAATACACTATCGCGAGACAACTTATACTCATACTATGCGCACACCAACCAACTCCTCTATGTTTTGGAATGTTGCGCACACCACATGCACATTACTATGTGTGTTCTCACTGCGGAAATGATAAATTCAGTATGTGTATCCACACACAATATTCTTCCGCACGACACCACAATTTACCGTGCACACCTGTACTCCAACATTTTCCACACGGTGCCAAAATTTTCCTTGGATGCTCTGTGACTTGAAAATTTGGCCACTTCAAAATTTAATCTTTGGTGAATATTCGATTCAACTGACCCTTTCCGGCCCATCCAGGCTCAGTGTTGGAACTGAAGCTCTGATACCATACTGTAACACCCTTGTCCTCACACCGGCTAGGCATGCCACTCCTCAGACTCTTTACTTAGCTCTAAAATTGTCTTTGTAACATTCCCAACCTGCAAAGGCTAGGCTACAGGAGGGAACACTTACGTTCTCTCGCTGCGGAACATATTGTAACATACCCAATATTCAACTGAGCTATGCCACATAAATTTTCTCTTCAAACTGCATGCAATTATAACATATACATACAACACTCCTATGGAAGCTTTACATATAACGTAAACAAACAATTACATTCTCTAAATATACGATTTCATACTGAAATAACAGTAAACACAGACATTGGTAAGAACCAAATACCAATATAGCATAGAAAAACCTCAGAAAAAGTACACGACGCCTTGAAAAAGAGATAATTTCAGATAATAAGCCTCTTCGAGGGGGAAACCTCCTTTTACCCCACTTAAATGTTCAAGTACAAGATGATTCAAAATGAAAATGTCTCCTTGGTATATATAGGAGACTAGGAGGTATAATTACAACTAATGGCCTAAAGCCAACATAAATAAAATAACATTACTAATATAATATTCCCCAATTAAGGGGTAATGAGCCAATATTAGGGCTTAACATGCCCCTCCCATTGAGACAATTGTTGTCCGCAACGCTTGAGTAACTCTGGATGCTTTTGTATAAAAGACTCATCTTCCCAAGTGGAATCTTTAGTCGGTAGTTTCCTCCATTTAATGAGATACTCGGAAATGGATCTATTCCTCAGCTGGCAAATTCTTGTGTCAGTGATGGATTTAGGTTCCAATTTGATTTTTCCTTCCTCGTCAAGTTCTAGAAATATAGTTTGAACAAGGATCTTGTCACCTACAACATTCTTTAAGCATGAAACATGTAAAACTGGGTGTACTCGTGAAGCTGCAGGCAGCTCTAATTTGTATGCCATAGTATCAATCTTTTGCAACATCTTATAAGGGCCATAGTACTTTGGTGATAATTTATTATCCTTCTTGTCTTGCTTGAGGGACATCTCTTTGTATGGTTGTAATCTTAAAAACACTGAATCCCCTACTTCAAAACTTATTTCACTACGATGTTGATCTGCTTGTTGTTTCATGCGATTCTATGCCATGGTCAGGTTGTCCTTTAAGATTTGGAGAAATTGTTGTTGATTCTTGATGTGATCTTCTACTGCTTGGACCTTAGATTTTTCTTTTAGAGAAGAAGTTATGGAAGGAGGGTGGTATCCATAAAGTGCCATAAATGGTGTCATTTTTGTTGCATTATGAAAGGAAGTGCTATACCACCATTCTGCCAAGGGTGACCATTTGAACCATTGTGTTTTTTTATCAGAGACAAAGCAACAAAGGTAGCCTTCCAGACATTTGTTCATTATCTCGGTTTGTCCATCAGATTGAGGATGATAAGATGAGCTATGAGCCAATTGAGTACCCAAACAAGAAAATAATTTTGTCCAAAAATGTCCAGTGATGATGGGATCTCTGTGACTTACAATAATCTTTGGGCTGCCATGTAGCTTTTGAACTATCTCCATGAATGTGGTGGCAACTATACTAGATTTGAAGGAATGAGAGAGTTCACAAAAGTGTGCGTACTTGGTCAGTCTATTAACAATCACCATGATGACACTCTTTCCTTCAGACTTTGGTAACCTTGTGATGAAATCCATGGAAACCTCCTCCCATTGCTGACTTGGGATGGATAATGATTGTAAAAGACCTGGGGTCTTAATTGTTTCCACCTTATTTTGTTGGCACACCAAACATTCTGCCACAAACCTTTGAATGGTAGTAACCTGTCAAACCTAGAAATCCTCTAAGATTCTTCAATGTTTTTGGAATGGGCCAATCCATCATGGCCTTAATCTTGTTAGGGTCTACCTTGACACCTTCATGAGATACAATATGACCTAAACACTCTACCTCCTTCACTCCAAAGAAACATTTGGATGGTTTGGCATATAGTTGTTTCTCCTTTAGTAGTTGTAGCACCTTGTCAACATGTCGCACATGATCCTCCCAAGACTTGCTATAGATTAGTATATCATCAAAAAATACT
>ML791247.1:173084-196653 GCA_009831015.1 Picea engelmannii
TTAATGGCCTAAAGCCGACATAAATAAAATAACATTACTAATCTAAATTACAACTAATGGCCTAAAGCCGACATAAATAAAATAACATTACTAATCTAATATGCCCCAATTAAGTGGTAATGAGCCAATATTATGGCTTAACAATTACTTTGCGCAGTATCCAGTTATGTGCATACTACATCATTTTACTATGTAGTACATGCACGCACTATGCCATGAAAGGTGCATTACAAAAATGATGTCAAAACAACTCACCAGCTTAAGTACACTTACATTACATTTACAATTGGGTTTGGCCGAGGAATATTACACAAGGACCCCTTGGATTTTGATTTACTCCTTGGGTGAGATTATGTCTATGCCATGAAAGCTATTGTGTCCACTCTTTTTTGTGTGATATCTTTCCCTCATGATGGAAGAATTGTGGCTATTGATCAACTTTCATTCTTTGGTTCTGACTTGATTACCAACCCAGTGACCTCCCTAAACGGATCTTATATGCAATCGATATTTCTCCTGCCACATGTCAATTATGTGGTGTTGTCTCCCATGACTTCAACTTCCGATGACTTACATCTGGTAGTTGACATGGTGATCTATTAGAGCCATATCTCCTTACCCCTGTCGTGGCCCTTAACATGTGTTCCTTCCAGAGTATTGTTCTTCCATCCAGTGAAGATCTCTTAGAAGCCATGATCGAGTTTTGTCCCTTGACCTGGTTTCCTTGCAGAGCATTATCCGCTTGGAAGCCTTGATTAAGTAAAGCCCACGAGCATAGTTTTACTTCTTTGTGGAAATCTTGTTAAAAAATGAAACAGAAGCTATGAGCATAGTTTTCCTCTCTGTAGCAATCTCGTTAAAAAATGAAACAGAAATCTGGGGACTGAACCCGGAGCCTTGAGCATAGTTTTTCTTCTTTATGGAAAGCTTGTTAAAAAATGAAATAGAGATTCTGAGCATAGTTATTTTCTTGTGTCAAGCTCATTAAAAAATGAAACAAGCACCTCTAATATCAAGTCGAGTGATTCATTAGTTCTCATATTTGAACCTTCATTTCATCCACCCTTATCCTTTTTCTCCATCTAGTACAAAAATTGGTGACAACCTTAAAGTTGGGGAATGAATTGAAGCTTGGGGGGGCATGTCTCCATGATTATCATTTTGGAGTTAAGCCACTAGTTTTTCAAGATGGGGGAATATTACCAACCATCCATGGGTATCCCTACCTTTGGAAATTACGTTGGGAATTTACAAGCATAGTTTAATTTTGTTTCAAACTTGTGTAAAAATGAAACCAATACCGAGCTTAGTCTATGTTCTTTCTCATGCTCGTAAATACATGAGACTATAATTGAGTAAACTTTTATCTCTTTCTTGGACTCGCATGGATACACGAAAAAGGAACCCCCTGGAGTCTCCTTTAAGCTCTTTTCAGACTCTCTAAACATGAAAAGATTGTCGAGTGATCTTGCTTCCTTTCCCACTCATTAAAAGGTTTGAAAGGGTGTCTTTCGAGTGATAATTTATCTATTTTTCAACCTCGTGAGACTAACATTATGAAAAAGGAAAACACTGGAGTCGTCTTTAAGTTCTTTTTAGACTCTCTAAACATGAAAAATCACCAATTTTACCTTCTCTGGACTCGTTAAAAAATATACATTGAAGGGACCATATGGGACCGAGCCCTTACTTCTTCCAATTTGTTAAACAAAGGAAGAGGGACTTATCTAAGGTGAGTTATAACGAGCATGTGTTACCCTCCTCGAGCTCATTAAATTAAAAAAGAGGTACTCGTCTATATGGATGGGTGAAAAGTTTGAAGGAAGTAAGCCAAGCAATTTTTGAAAACATCACAAGTCACTCTTACGGTCACCCTTGAACATGACACTTTATCTTTGCATACATTTTAATCCGTTGAACCTCTGCACTAAACCAATCCTATGAGTTTCTTTACTCCTTTGGGTCACCCGATAAAAGTCACAGTGTCCACTGCATTATCATGTTTTGGTCCATGTCGTGCTTCTGTTGTTGTGCCTCACTTTTCAAGGGAAGTATCTTCCTCGAGAGTCAACCATCACAAATTTCCTATTTCAATACCTGTGTCAGTCCATGTTCATTTGATCCACCAATTTACATCTCTATGTCAGTTTCGCATCGTTGATGGGGGATACATCAAGGCCCTCCTTCGACGAGTCTGTTCTTCGACGAGTCTGTTCCTGTCGACTTCATCACATTATCCAGGAATTAGACTTAGAAACCAGTTAGTACCTTGGGACCTGCATGCCTCAATGGAAAGATCAACCCAGATCAAGAGAGGAAATACTTCATAAAAGGTACGCATACCTTCTTCCTTTTTTTCTTTGATTAGTTTAAATTATTCTAAAGGAATATCAGTATCCAAAGTTAGCACCTTTTTGTCTTGGTCATATGGGTCTAAGATCCAATATGTAATTCACTTGTCCGCAGGGGAATTTTCCTATAATAGAAACCTAAAAAATTTACTATTTGAAGAAAAAAAAAAAAATAGATGAAGTGTTACCAACCTCTTTGTAATCATCTGAGATTGCTTCATTTACATACAAAGAACATAAACTACAAAATAAAAAGATCATTGTCAATAAGCTTTGTTTTCAAATGGTAAGCAAGTTATATATGGAAGGAAGTGCATTGTTTCAACCTCATCATAGTATTTAATTTGCACCACATCATAATTGGTTGTATCTTGTTCAATATTTGCAATGGATTGACAAATTGGCATACCTATACATTAATTCCAAGTGACAAGCATTTTAATAACATGGACCAATTGTACTGTATCCAAAATATTAAAGTGATATCAAAATGTGTACAAGATTCTATAAGCTTCATAACTTAAATAAGAACATAACAACATACTAAAATCCCGACTTCCGCAACGTTGACTCAATCGTGAACAAAAAAATTATATTTCAACTTGTTGTGAGAAAGTAATGTGTAGCCATGTTTCACTTTAAAAGTTGTAATAATAATACACCTTTTTAAGTGGTTTTGCATTCTTCCAAATAACTAGTACATTTATTCATTCAAACACCAAAACATACATAAATTTGGTGCAATGTGGTCAAGGAACTTTATACTAGAAATAACTCTTCCTTCACTCCAATTTTTAGAAAGTTGGTTATTACATTGTGAACATGATTTAGAATTTACTATAGAAAAAAACATTTTGTGGCATTAGTTATCTATGGATAATAACCTTAAAAACTGAATAAAACTCAACCACGTTAGCTTAGTTATTCTTGAAGAAACTGGGAAAAATTATAGTTATTTTCTAAGACAAATTTAAAAAAAACCTCTTTAATTACTATGAATTTACAACTTATATCAAGCATTTGTCTCTCCCCAATATTTTCAGTAGTCCTGTTTCGAGCATTATTCATTTCCATATGCATCTAAACAATGTTTAGCATTTCCTTCCATATTCAAGTATACATGTTGGCAAATAAATGGATGTTATCATAAAAATATACATTCCTTGTCACTTAATAGGGTATGGAAAGTAGCATGTACCCTTCTAGTTGATAAGAAACAATTGTTGGTCAAGAATTTCATCAAAAAGCATTGAAACCATTAGACATAGATTTACAAAATACCCTGGATACATGTATTGTGTGAGAAGTGAAGAAGAAGGAAATAAACAACCCTAATTCCAATGGAAATCACCCATAAGAGATACACATAAATGATTTTTCACAGTGATTTCATTTAACACCCTTGATATTTCATAGAAGCTAGGAGCATTGGTGTGGTACAAGCACTGACACTCTCTCTATGTGCATTTTTTAAAAAAGTTTCTTTAGTTGTCCTCTTTTTCTTTTGTCTCCCATAGTACAAGAGCAATAGGAAACTTTGTTGGAAGTAAGAAGCTTAGAATTACATCAATTTCATGATGCATATTTATTTTAAGGAGGGAAACCAACTAGAAAAACCCTTTTGGGTGGAATGGCCACACACCACCCATATGGAGCATTCTTCCTGGAAAGAATTTTTTGGAATAATGGGATCTCCACACACAACCCATATGGGGCATTCTTCATGGCAATAATTATTTGGGATAATGGGATTTTTCTAGAGAAGGGACATAATTCAATTGATTTAGCTACACCACCCACATAAGAATAATTTGATTCTCTTGAAGGAACATGAGTCACTTACTCTCTCTCTTTAACGTCGTGTAACATACCCAACCACCCACAGGATGGCCACACTACTTTAAAACACACTTCAAAACCAATTTCAAAATCTGATAACAATTAATTCATAAAGAATCATGAAATACACAAATGAAATAATCAATATTCATGCTACAACATTAAAGAAATAAATAATATGCCATGCACAAAAATAACCAACAAGAATGTATATTATAAATACAAATTTCAGAGATAATAATAAATACACAATGAAATATACATTATACAGAAAACAAAGAGAGAACTTATCTTATCAAGAAAGAATTCACGAACTGGTTGCAAAACAAGGACATTCCTCCCAACCATAGACATTTTTGTTCATTCACTCTCAACAGTAGTGTTACCTTTGAAATAGGGCTATGAATCCACAAGGATGGGTCCTATGACGAATATAAAACACACTAATTAGCTAACAAGCTCTCATGGATTCCCAACCACACAAAAAATCATAATTTCGATCTATATTTCCCCTTCAGCCTACACAACACAAAGAAATGAACTTTTTTCTCTTCCATGTAGTCCCTTAGGTTGCTTCATTTATCCCCAGGGATCCAGTGATACTGGTTAGGAAATATCCATGTTGGAGACTCCAAGGATTCTCAACTGTGGACAGTTTTTTTCGAACTACCATCAATCGCATGCACACAGGAATCCATTCCCTCCTGGAATGATCAGTAATTTATTACAACCATCTAGCAATGGATCTCCTCTTCCAACCATCCATTTCCATGCTCATACCAAGAGAAAAAAAATTAGCAAGAATGAGGAACCAAAAATGAAATAGTGATAAGAGTGTAAGAGTGAATGGAGAAGAACAAAGAACAACCCCCAAAATAGCCCACAGGAAAGGTTTATATAATTACAAGAACCAAGAACCAAATGGACTTCCCCAAGAAGCTCATGTAACCACTTTTCTCGATTAAACCAAAATGGGTAAATAAAATATAACAAAAATACTTATCCCATTAAGCTCCCTCTCTCGTGGAATCATAGCCCCCTATCCCTTGTCCTTGTCAGTCTTACATATAGTAGTTTACTTTTATTAAAGTATATATAAGTATTGCATTTCCTAGGCACTACAACCCCTTTTCCAAATTTACCTACTCGCCATCCTAATGTCACATTTACATAATACATTCTAGTTCATAGGGATTAAAATCAGGGTGTTACATTCATTCTTGTCAAGCAATGTTCATTGTATGTGTTTTCTCAACTTACTCTAGCCATTATCTTATGTCCTTCCAAATAAATTCATTCTAGTTATCTTAGGTCCTTCCAAATAAATTCATTCTAATACACAAATAGTTGAATCTTCCTGAATAATATAAAACCCGCTCTTTATAAATAGGGTTTTGGTTCTATGATAAAGCAAGGGTGTTTCAAATGTTGGTCCCCTTCCAGGGTTCAAATCCCTTGAGACATGTTTGCCTCTCATCTAGACCATGCAATTTCCTGGGTAACCAGGCCATTCCTTTTGGATAGAGCTAGGTTCGAAAGATGTCCAGTCACTTCACCATCATTGTACATAAGAAAACATCTGGAATAACTTGCTTTCCTAAACTCATTTTATTGCACTCTTTCTCTAAGGCTTAAATTCAAGCCATGTGTTGAAAACATTAGAACTTTTCTCTATGACCAGTATATTTCCTATTCAATACTAAAGTTATTCAGCATAAAGCTCCGAAAAAATGTCATAGTGGACCTCTTGTATCCTATATATGATAGAGTGGATTAATTTCCTAGAGGTCCTACTTCTCGCCCAGATCATATGGTGATGCACTTGTATAGTGTTGCAAATCCTTTTCACTGTAGCATAGTCGCCATGCAAATAAGGGCCCATCCATCCAACTGAGTATTAATTTCTTACATGTGTATGTTGTGGTGCTCATCGCAACCCATCCATATATGCATTGACTTTCATACAACTATGCATGTCTCTCTTACTAATATGTTTTCTTGTTCGTCTTAGAATCATGAGCTAGTACATGTTTAGTTAGTAGCGATTCTCTTTATTTATATTGTCTTATTTTATTTTAAATCTTGAATCACCTTGATTTATTCAATCAATGAATATCTATTGAACCTAGCTTTGAATGCTCACCCCTACTATATCATATTGTTTATTCACTTCTATTATTTTGTGTGTTGTTCTCTTTGTATGTAGATATGGTAAGTCAAGGAATTTGTTTTCTTTCCATAGTTTGTTAATTGGACAGTGATAGAAAAATAATTTAGAAAAGAAAGAAAACAAATTGTAAATCATATTACAGTGGAAATCAATTTTGTAAGGATTCATTGTGTTTGTTTAGTTTGATGATAGGAAAAAATGGTATGGCACTGAAATGCTTTGGTTCATAGATGTCGGCCTTGTTTCTTTTGAATTCAAACTCAAGAATCCTTTCTCGTGGTCTCTTTACCTCTACATCCCGTGTTAGCTTCATAATTTCGATATCATACTTCTGCATTTGAACCAACCTATACAAGTGGTTTACAAAGGTAATAAATTGTTTGATAGTGATTTACATGGGTTGTGGTGGGATACCCCTACTCTTCTAGTACTTATATTACATTTGCATTACTTAAGTTAATTCTTTTAAGGTTTCTTTCCAACTTATGCATTTTTCAGAATATTTTAAAGATGTGTTAAAATACCAACATATATCATCCTCACAACATTCTTGATAGCGATAGAATTATACCCAATAAATGTTTTCTCAAGAAGATGAATATTTTCCTATGATCATGAAAAAATGAATAGGATTTCTAGGATGAATATGTTCCTTCGATCATTAAAATCTAAAAAAGAAATACATGCAGGATTTGAATTAAGCAATTTATTTATTCTCTTAGAATTTGTTCTCATTTTTTATTACCAATCTTATCTATTTGGTGATATATGAAATAAACACATTGTTTTTTTCTTCATGGAGAATAAAACATGGACATACTATGGTGGGGATTCGGGCTTGGGAGGGACAATGAGGTGAACCCATGTGTCCTCCAACCTGCGAACCTACCATACAATGGAAATATGGCTAAATATTTCTCAAAGATAAAAGTGAAAGAAAAGAAATTGTTAATCATAGTTTTTGGTTGGACTCATGAGAAAAGGAAAATTCAAGACTTAAGACCCATGAACCTGTAGTGGAGAAAATCCAAATATTATAAGTATAAGACTCAAAATGAGGATCGCAGAAAAATTAAGGTGTAATTTGGTGACCACAGAGAAAAGGGTACATAAGAAATGAAAACATGAACCTGGGATTTTTCCAAGCCGCAAAACTGTGGTTATAAAGAAATTTATTGAAATATGACTAAGTCATGGTTCATTATGGATACAATAGAGGAAAAGAGGTGCAATTTTTGTAACACAAAAATTTTAAAGAATTATGAACCTGCCATGAACCAAACATTCTGTAAGTAAAAGAACAATTGAAAGGGTAAGAAAAAATTATATACAAGTCAACAGTCATAAGGTGACAAAGGAAAAAGTTAGTCCCATAGTGAGGTTTGGTCATGAGAGTCACATTTCGAGGCTTGTGTAAGGAAATTATAGGTTTAGTCATATTGGGAATGGTTCATGACATTATGACATTATGAAATGCTTGTCACAATACGATTTCGAGAGATGGTCGATAGATTGCGATGTTGAGAAATGTTCATCAGAATGCAACATTGGGAGATGTTCAACATATTGTGTCATCGGTAACTAATTGTGAAAATGTGAGGACAAGGGAATGTTCATCACATTGTGATTTTGGGAAATTCTTGTGACAATATAACGAAGGAAAAAGCTTATCACATAGTGAGGTATGGTCATTATGGCATTGGAATAGGTTTGTCACATTATGAAAGTGGGTTATGTTCGACACATTCTGACATTAGGAAATGTTCTTGTCATTGCAATGTTCAGATATATTTCTTTTCACATTGTAACATTGGGTTTCTCACATCACATTGTAATAATGTGGTATGTTGATCACAATGCAACATTTGGAATTATTTGTCACATTGTGACGTTGGGATATGTGCATTACATTACAATGTGAGGATATGTTCATCACATCGCAACAAGGGGGTTATGTGCATGAAATTATGATGTTACAATGTTTATCACATTGCAACGTTACCATGCTCATCACATTGTAACATGACTATGTTCATCACGTTGCAACATAGTATTTTTTTCTTCAGATTGTAACGTCACAATGTGACATTGGGAAATTCTCATGACATTATGTTGTTGGAAAATGTTTTTCACAATGTTATGTCATGATATGGTTGACACAGTGCAATGTTTGGAAATGTTCATCACAATGCGATTTCATGAGACATTCAACACATTGTGACCTGAGTAAGTGATTCAAACAATGCCAGGATAGGGGAACATGTGTCACATTGCAACGTTGGGAAATGTTTTTCACAAGGTGGCAAAGGAAAACGTTCATCACATAGTGAGGTTTGATAATAAGCGTCAAATTTTGAGGCTCGTGTAAGGAATTTCCAGGCTCATCTACATGGGAAAGGTTCATGACATTACAATGTTCAGAAATTTTTGTCACAATGCGACGTTGGGAGATGGTTGACATAAATCAATGTTGGGAAATCTTTGTCACATTGCAATGCTGGGAGATGTTTGGCATACTATGTCTTTGGTAGCTATTTGTGACAATGTGAGGACAAGGGAACGTTCGTCACATTGTAATGTTGGGAAATTTTCATCACATAGTGAGGTATGGTCATTATGGCATTAGAATAGGTTTGTCATGTTACGAAAGTGGGTTATGTTAGACAAATTGCAACATTAGGAAATGTTCATCTCACTGCAATGTTGGGATATATTTTTTTTCACATTGCAACATTGGGTTTTGTACATCACATTGCGACGTTTGGAAATGTTTGTCAGATTGTGATGTCCGGAGATGTGAATTACATTGCAATGTGATGATATGTTCATGACATTGCAACGAGAGGGATATGTGCATGAAATTTCAATGTTACAATGCTCAACACATTGCGACATTACTATGATTGATGTAGGAGTAACCCCCCCCCCACCCCAATTTTTTTTTTTGAAATATCGAAGTTTCTAGAAGGCAAACATGGCAAGAGAAGTATGTGATTTCCTCGAATTATGTGTAAAATGATAATTTCATTAATGTATTTCTATTTAATTATTGTATTAATATGTTTGTTAGAATATTTCGAGGGATAAATCAGATCTGAGATAATCCTATCCCTCTATTTTTTTTAAATATGTATGTTTTTAGGCATTGTGATGGAAGCCAGGGAAGAAAATCCCATAAAATGATGTAATCAGGCCAAAAGAGAGAGCTTTATTCAATGAATTTAGCATTTGATTGAGAGTAGTAATACCATGCAAATGTCCAAAGTAAAAAATCAGATTTTCCTTTACTTTCATCATATTTATAGATTGGGAGTAGGAGAGTTTTGCATTCCCATAACTGCCAAATGATTAGGATCCTGAAGCAACACTTCATTTCCCTTTCTTGATTAATATATTATAATAATTACAAGGAAAAATGATTAATTTGCAAAAAAATGGTTACAATAAGATAATTAAGCTGGCCTCGATGGTTGTGAATTTTCCTCTATGAAGGAATTCCGAGACTTGAAGTCCTCGAGTATGTTGTCCAATTGAGGTAGCTATGTTCTTCAAGGTTTGACTCATTGTTGTAGATGGGAATGTTAAGAAGAAAATATCAATATACCATAGAAAAACCTCAGAATAAGTACTCAACGCCTTGAAAAGAGAGAGAAACTCAGATAATAATCCTCTTTGAGGGGGAAACCTCCTTATGCCCACATAAATGTACAATTACAAAATGATTCAAAATGAAAATGTCTCCTTGGTATATATAGGAGACTAGGAGGTATAAATACAATTAATGGACTAAAGCCAACATAAATAAAATAACATTACTAATATAATATGCCCTAATTAAGGGGTAATGAGCCACTATTTAGGGCTTAACATTCCCCTCCCATTGAGACAAGTGGTGTCCTCAATGCTTGAGTAACTCTAGATGCTTTTGTATAAAAGACTCATCTTCCCAAGTGGAATCTTCAACCGATAGTTTCCTCCATTTAATGAGATACTCTGAAATGGATCTATTCCTCAGCTGGCGAACTCTTCTGTCACTGAGGGCTTCAGTATCCAATATGATTTTTCCTTCCTCGTCAAGTTCTGGAAATATAGTTTTAACTCGGATCTTGTCACCTATAACCTTCTTTAAGCATGAAACATGGAAAACTGGGTGTACTCGTGAAGATGTAGGCAACTCCAATTTGTATTCCATAATACCAATCTTTTGCAACACCTTATAAGGGCCATAGTAATTTGGTGATAATTTATTATCCTTCTTGGCTTGCTTGAGGGACATCTGTTTGTATGGTTGTAGTCTTAAAAACACCCAATCCCCTACTTCAAAACTTCTTTCACTATGATGTTGATCTGCTTGTCGTTTCATAAGATTTTGTGCCATGGTCAGGTTATCCTTTAATATTTGGAGAACTTGTTGTTGATGCTCGATGTGATATTGCACTCCTTGAATCTTATATTTTTCTTTTAGAGAATAAGTGATGGAAGGAGGGCGGTATCCATAGAGTGCCATAAATGGTGTCATTTTTGTTGCAGTATGAAAGGAAGTGTTATACCACCATTCTGCCAAGGGTAACCATTTGAACCTTGTGTTTGTTTATCAGAGACGAAGAAACAAAGGTATCCTTCCAGACATTTGTTCACTATCTCGGTGTGTCCATCAGATTGAGGATGATAGGATGAGCTATGAGACAATTGAGTACCCAAACAAGAAAATAATTCTGTCCAAAAATGTCTAGTGAAGATGGGATCTTTGTTACTTACAATAATCTTTGGGCTTCCATGTAGCTTTTGAACTATCTCCATGAATGCGGTGGCAGCTGTACTAGCTTTGAAGGGATGAGAGAGTGTACAAAAGTGTGCGTACTTAGTCAATCTATAAAAAATCACCATTATGACACTCTTTCCTTCAAACTTCGGTAACCTTGTGATGAAATCCATAGAAACCTCCTCCCAACACTGACCTGGGATGGATAATGGTTGTAAAAGACATGGGGTCTTAATTGTTTCCACCTTATTTTGTTGGAAAACCAAACATTCCGCCACAAACCTTTGAACATCATTTTTAAGGCCATCCCAAAAAAAATCCTTCTTGACTCTATGGTAGGTTTTTAAAAATCCCAAGTGCCCTCCTACTGGAGAGGTGTGTAATTTCAATAGTACCTTTTGTTTGAGTTGGGATTTCTTACATAAATATACGCGATCTTTGTACCATAGTGAATCATTTTTCCATGTAAATGTATCTGATGTACTGGAATCCTGCTACAACCTTTGAATGAGAGTCCACACTTTTTAATCATTCTTCCATCCATCCCTTGCTTCTATTATCCAATCAGGTTGGATGATTGAGATAGCACAGAGAAAGGCCTCAACATATTCATCATTCCTTGAGAGTGCATCTTCCACAACATTTTGCTTCACTTTTTTATAGACGATTTCAAAATCATAACCCAATATATTGGTTACCCATTTTTGTTGTTCTTCTGAAGATAGTCTTTGTTCCAAGAAGTATTGAAGACTATCATGATTTGTTTTGACCCTGAAGTGCCTACCTATTAGGTAAGGACGTCATTTATTCAATGAATGTAGTATTGCCATCATTTCCTTCTCATAAATGGGTTTGTGTAACTCCTTTCCCTTGAGTGGCCGACTTTCAAAAGCGAGGGGCCTTCCTTCTTGCATTAGGACAACACCAATTCCATTTCCCGAGGCATCACATTCCAAAATAAAGGTTTTTGTGAAGTCTGGAGTGGTCAAGAAAGGAGATTTGCACATCACCTCTTTAAGTTGTTCAAAATATTTAGTTTCCTCTAGAGTCCATGAAAATGCATCCTTCTTAGTTAGTGTCAGCAAAGATGCTTCTATTCTTCCATAGTGTCGAACAAACTTGCGGTAGTAACCTGTCAAACCTAGAAATCCTCTACGATTCTTCAATGTTTTTGGAATGGGCCAATCCATCATTGCCTTAATCTTGTTAGGGTCTACCTTGACACATTCATGAGATACAATATGACCTAAACACTCTACCTCCTTCACTCCAAAGAAACATTTGGATGGTTTGGCATATGGTTGTTTCTCCTTTAGTAGTTGTAGCACCTTGTCAACATGTCACACATGATCCTCCCAAGACTTGCTATAGATTAGTATATCATCAAAAAATACTAACAGAAATTTTCAAAGGAAGGGCTTGAAAATGGAATTCATCAACCCTTGGAATGTGGAAGGTTCATTTGTAAGGCCAAAAGGCATGACCAAAAATTCATAATGGCCTTCATGAGTTCGGAATGTTGTTTTTGGGATATCTTCTTCCTTCATCCTAATCTGATGATACCCTGAACGAAGATCCAACTTTGTGAAATAGATTTCTCCATGTAGTTCATCTAACAATTCATCAATGACAGGAATGGGAAACTTATCTTTAATAGTGATCTTGTTGAGCTATCTATAATCTGGACACATACGCCATGAGCCATGTTTCTTGAATACCATTACCACTGGTGTAGAGTAAGAACTTTGGCTAGGTCTAATAATGCTAGCTTCTAACATTTCTTCAACCATGTGCTCAATTTCACTCTTCTGGGCATAAGGGTATCTGTATGGCCTAATGTTAGGAGGAACACTGCCAGGAATTAGGTGAATATCATGATCATGATTTTGAGTGGGTGGAAGTGCTTTGGGAATATCTTCAAATACTTTGGAATGATTATCAATGATCCCTTGGATATCTAGAGGAATAGACGGCTTAGATGATTGAGCATATAGTGAGCATAGTTATGCAATAAAACCTTGATTCCCATTTTTCAATAATTTTGTCATGCCATTAGAGCTTATCACCTTACCGGGTTTCTCTATGATACCTCTTAACTCAATTTCTTTTCCTTCTAATGAAAATTTCATGAAAAGTTCTTGAAAATTAAAATCCACTGTTCCTAATGATTGTAACCATTGGATTCCTAGTACAACATCAGCACCACCCATGGGTATAGCAATCATTGGACTATTCATTGCATATTCCCCCATAGTAATATTGATCTTATTTCATTTTCTTGATAAATTGATAGTTCCTCCATTTGCAATCATTACTTGAAACTCTAGTGCTGGATATACAAAGCAATTGAGATCTTTGGCTAATTTATAGTGAATGAAATTATGAGTACTGCCATAATCAATTAGGACTATTACCTTTTTCTTTTCGATATATCCTTCAATCTTGAGGGTTTGAGGAATGCTAATTCCATACAATGAATTACATGATATCGTGGGAGTCAACTCTTCAGAAGAAATTGATTCTACATTTTCATCTTGAGATCGTTATTGTTCATGTTCTTGTTCTTCTTCCTCTTCACAATATATGTATAATAATTTCTTATCACCACACTTATGTCCCTTACTGTACTTGTTGTCACAATTAAAGCATAAACCTTTTTCTTTTCTTTCGTCAAATTCTTGAGGTGTTTTAGAAGGAGAATTATTCTCTCTATAGATGTTAGGATTGGTCCTTCTGGTAGCCATAGCCATATTTTTACTTTCAACATTTCCTGCCACCCTAAATGTATTCTCCAATTATTTTGGTTCCCAGAGGTGAACCTTATGTTGAATGTTATCTCTCAAAGTTCCTATGAATACATCGATCAAGTGCTCATATGGAATATCTGTTACCTTTATATTCAATGTTTGGAAGTTCTCAATGTGCTATGTAACTGAACCCTTTTGCTTGAGATTTATCAATTGGATAAAGAAGGTATTGCTCCTTGTATCCTCATAGCGTGCTATCATTTCTTCCATGAAAATTGTCCAAATGACAAGTGATTTACGAGAACAAAGCCATCTATACCATACAAATTGATTGGGTTCTAAATATAAAGAAGCAATTCGTACCTTTTGTGTATGTGGAACATTATGTAGATCAAAGAATTGATACATCTGAAGTATCCATGTGATAGGGTCCTTGCTATCAAACTTCTACATATTGATCTTAGGAACGTGGTTGGTCTTCAACCCAAAGTTAGCATTTTTCCATTCTTGATTCACCTTTCTTGTGTCCTCATCATGAATTTCATGGGATACATTTTCACTTTCAGGTGTCCTCTCTATTATGAAATTTTTCAATCCTTCCATGATCTCCTCTTTTAAACCATCCATCTTAGTATTTATTGCTTCCAACTTAGCTTCCATCTCTTGTAGTTCATCTTTTGTTACTGTCTTCTTTTGTAAATAATTTATGTCCCTACGCATTTCTTGACCTTCATAAAGAGTCCAATTAGGATTTTCTAGAGGCTTATTTGGTGTAGAAGTTCCCTTTTTGGGTGGCTTGTTGGCCAAGTATCACTTTTGAAACTTGATTTTGAGGTGGTTCTACTAGACAATCTTTCTTCTACTGTATCTCCAAATTTTCGGCCCTTATGGGTATGAAACTTTATTTTTTATAGTTCTCTGATATTTCTTCTATGCAATGCCATGGGTCTGATCCAAATTGGATGTGCCAAGTGGAATTTATGGTAACTTGCCCACAACTTGCTAATTTTTGGCCTTTACAGGAGATATCATTTGTATAGTGTGCCCCTAACAAAATAAATGATATGAAATTTTGAAACTCGTACTAGAAATACTACAAACTGTCCACTATCCAATGCAACTAGTCTCACTCAATTTGGATACTCTAGCAAGAAGTTATGGTTTTTTTACTTGGAACACCTTCTTGAGACTAGTCAATAGGACTAGTCAGATACCCTATCTTCCACAGGGTGTATATACAAATTTAAGATGTCCCAGAAGCTGAAAGTTTTACCAAAGATACCTTACTAATTTCTGTGAATATCCTCTGGAGTTCAAGGTCTGAAACGTTACAGAAATTATTTTATAGCGAAAATTATGCAATGACTCAGTTCAAGATGATTCCAGAACCCTATCTTGCACAAGATGTATCTCCGAAAATATAAGGCCTCAGGAGCTAAACTTTTAACCCAACGTACCTTGATCCATCTACTAAATATCCTCCAATTCCTTCCTTCTGAAACATTGTAGAAAAAAAGTTATAGTGACAATTCCAAGTTGTCTCAGATGTAGCAGTGAAACGCCAAGACCTTGACCTCCGATACCATATGTTAAGAACCAAATATCAATATAGCATAGAAAAACCTTAGAATAAGTACTCAACGCCTTGAAAAATAGAGAAACTCGGATAATAAGACTCTTCAAGGGGGCAACCTCCTCATGCCCACATAAATGTACAATTACAAGATGATTCAAAATGAAAATGTCTCCTTGGTATATATAGGAGACTAGGAGGTATAATTACAACTAATGGACTAAATCCGACATAAATAAAATAAAATTACAAATATAATATGCCCTATTAAGGGGTAATGAGCCACTATTTAGGGCTTAACAGGGAATAATAATTTCCGTCTTCAAACTTTTATCAACACGTCGCACATAATCTTCAGTTAACGAAATAATTATTGAAGGTTGTATTAATTTTGATTCTATAACCTTTTCATTGATTTCTCCAATTGCCTCAATGGATTTCAGACTGAGATTACATTTTATTTCTACTTCTTCGACCAATGTTTGGGTCGACAATTTTGTTTCTAAATACCTCATAGGATTCATTCTAAGTCATGAAAGTAGGTTTTCTGAATACCTCCATAGTTCTTTTCTCATTGTAATGACCTATTCCCAAGTCCTCTTTATGTTTGCGATAGTTGATATCCTACATTCAAAAGTCGATGATCTCTGATTTTTTGCTTGTTTGAGTATATAGGCAAGATCTCGGGGAAATGTTTCTAGAAATCTTGCCATTTTGTGACCCAGATGTAGGATTCTAAGGATTTTTTATATTTTCCATGCATTTATTTCACCTATACACTCAATTTCACCTTAACAGATATGGCCTTTAGTATTTTTTTGAGAGAATAGAAGAATATCTTTTGTGAGCTCTGAAGTTCATATTTTTTCTCAATGGCCTATGCTTTTATAACTTCCATAGAAACTATCTAGTTTTGTCTTTCTTCTACTTCTTTCTTTAGGACATTATTATGCTCGTGTAGCCTCCTAACTTCCCTTTCACTTTTTTCATTGAAATTTCTCATTTTGGACAGTTCTCCTGTAAGTTGCATAGCTTCCTGGTCATGTGCAGCTTTAAGTTTTCCCACCTCATTCAGAAGATCCTTTTGGTTGAGGGAGGTTGTTTCATTTAATTTATCCTTTAGATCCTTGTCTTGGATTTGAAGTTGTGTTTTCATCTTCTCTTTGGGTATTTTCTTTGTTTGTTGGGATAATTTTCTCTAATCACTAGCCATGGCCTCTTTGATGGTTTCCAAGGTTGTCTCCAACTCAATGATCTTGGCTTTCCCAACATCTTGTTCCCATGTCACTCCATGGACCAACAAGATGTTCATACCAACAAAAGCACTAAGTGTCGAGGCTTCTTTTATTGCATTGTCCTTTAGGTTTGTTCCGACTTTACATTTGATGCTCCTTTCAGGAGCTTCCTGGCTTACATCGAGTTTTCCTTTTTTTTCTCTTCAACATTATTTTATCGATTTCTTTTGTGTTGTGGTTGTAGTAGTAATCACCCACATGAACTACTATTCCTTCAAAATCTAGTCCTTCAGAAGTGACTGATAAAATCCTTGGGATGGAAGCCCATGGGGTGAATTCATCTATTTGGGTGTTGATTAGATCAGTGTTAAGACCTGATTTTACAACAGTGGTACTGGATGTGGTTCTATGTTTTTTTTCTTTAGCAGCACTATTTTTTTCTTCTTGTTCCTTATTTATCTCTCTTTCCCATGCATCCAAGGCCATTTATTTTGTGTTTGTTGTTTCTCCTTTTCCTGTGTTACTTTTTTCTAGGGGAAGGTTTGTATTTCAAGTATTTTCTAGTTCATCATGTTTCTCCTTAGATTCATTTTTATTCCTCTATTTATATCTCTCTTCATCCTCTTCAACTATCCTTACCTATTCTGCTTCCTTTTCCCTCTTTTTATGTTCCTCTTACTTTAGTCTTTCTTTATCTACGAGGACTACGTATTTCAACTGTTCTAGCCTCAGGGATTTGTCTTGTTCTTCCTTTTTCCTTGGTTATTGAATGATAGGATTCTTTCCCAGTTGAAATCTTGGCCAGTTTTAACAACCATGTATACCATAGCGAACCATTCCATTCTGACATGGGTGCTGGCTTCCTCACCATAGAATATGAAAATCATTGTATTCATAATCTTGTATGGTATTTTTAAATACTATTATGGGACATTCCTTTCTCCTTTTTTCACTAGTCACTCTTCATCAAATAACCAATCTTCCATCAGTGTTTCAAAATAATTGTGCTTTCCCCTAAACTTGTCAAGGAACGACTCGTTTAGAGAAACCATGGGTTTAGGGGTCTTGAATCTTGCTTGGACGTCTTCTAGTTTGAGTGATGCAATTGGGAGGCCTAAAGAATTGTCTATTAATCTTGTGTCCTTCTGCATATATACAAAACACCATTTGGCGGCATCATTGTAAGAGAATAGCTATAGGAGAGAAGTTATGTGTGAATGCTTCTTTTGAGAATGTTCCTGTACTCGTTGAAGTCTACGTTATCAGGTGGAAACCTTTCATTATGGAACATATCTAGAATCTCAGCATAACTGAGATAGTGATCCATCCCATCATTCTATTTGTATCGACAATGTTGAAATATTCTAGTAATGTGCTAGGAACAAGTGTCATGGAGGTTTGGGTTTTTCCCTTTATTTTCAACATCCGACACATTTACGACCTGCGTAAAACATACGATTTAGGAATTAAAAGTGTTGCCACAGTGAAACAAATAATAGGTACAAAATGACTTATGAAATAATCACTTGTAGACCAAAGAAAATGATTAAAAGAGTAAGAGATCATGCCCTCACAACAACATCGTCTACCTTTCTTAGTGAAAATAAAAACAAGTGGGAAAAAATTAAGTCTCGATAATGTTTAAACATTTCAAATTCCCTCCAAACCTGGGTGCCATTAATGAAGAAGTGCACTACAATGTAGAATCGATCAGAGTAGTACATGGTGATATAAAGGTATTCACAAGAAGATTAGATGTTATGACCGTTAATTATATCACTAGAGGAATGAGGTTGATGAAAGGAAGAGATCACAAAAAATCCATCGTCCTCAGAATTTTGTGGTGGTATTATATGTTTACAAGGATTTTGGAACAGATATTTGACGACGACAACCTTTAAACAAGTCATTTAATCTTAATAAAAGTACTTAGGGATTCGTAATAAGATTTTAATACTCACTGATCTGATCATTCGATACAAATCCTCTTCTTAATCATAGTGATAGGAAATTATGTAACCATGTGGGCCAAGTAGAGGATTAGTGTGTGATTAATGGTCACGAAATATTTTAGATATTACTAGGTTGATATTAGCAGTAGGATGGAATACATCTTGGTCGATGGTGACCTGAAGGAATGACATCATCGTCGACAATGTCTACGGGAAACAACATATGTGCACTATGAGTTTTACAAACAAATAAAAGGATTTTTCGAAAAGGACTGGCTAGTAGGAGCGTGCCACATGTGGGTATGAGGGTGGTATCATGAAATGACTTGGAGATGGAACCTTCACAATAAATCATGTTCACATGGATACAAAATCTAATCATGTCAAGCCTCTTGGACTATGACATGTCTTTGCGAGAAAGGACATGTCGTTCTCAATGATGTGAGATAAACATATGGAGGATCATTTCGATTGTTGTTTCACCCGATGATGACGTTACAAGGCGTCATCGTTGGGATTCTGAAGTGAGGGGAATATAGATAGGAAAAAATGTGCAATGACGACAAGAAAAAGAATAAGGTTGTGTGAATCAAAAGGGGTGGGGTAAATCCAAAATGACGATGTACAAAGGGTTTAAGATGATGAACTTGAAGGCTAGTGAATATCTTACTCGTTTTGGTTCAGATGGACATATGCAATCTATTGAGTTTGTAGGTGAATAAATAACCATGTGAGTAAATAGTGCCTTGAAAAAATTTGGTAGTATGGCCTCCACCTAAACTTATAGTTTTGGTGGTATTGTTGTGTTCTCACAACACATTCCATGCTTTTCCTTTCCATTCCATGCCATACCTTGCCTTGCCTTGCCTTTCCTTTCCTTGTCATTTCATTGCATGTCTTGCATTGCCTTGTGTTGCATTGTCTTTCCTTTCATTTCATTGTCTTTCTTTGCCTAATCACAATTCATCTAAAAGATACTTTCATTATGATATCATAAAACTGATTTTTTGTAAAAATATAGTTCTTTTAATTCTTATAGAGAATTTGTTTTCCTTTGAGTCTCCTACAAGAAAATTTTCATTATAATAATAAACACCATTAAATTATTTCCAAAGTCAATCAACATAATAATAAAATTTCAAGTTAATTTAATACAAAAAATAATGGCATTCATGAATCATACATTTATTTTCATAAAAAAATTAATGCTTGTACTAAATGAACAAGTTTAGTACCTAAAAATTACAATCAAAGGATTCATTAAGGATGTAATTCTACAACTTCTTATCCCATCTATCCTAGATAAAAATAATTGCATGAGAATTTCAATGTCATTACATAAGATATATGTATTCCTATATCTTAGGTATCTCCATAGTTGTGAAACATGGATTATCATATTTAATAGTATTTACATAGAGAGGGATGCCACTAAATAGGTTTATGTTCCATCCTTATGGTGTGGTTTCATTATACTATTGACGGATAATTTCTTTTGGATTGCATGAAAAAAAACATAACTTCAAGGCCTTATTTAAAATCAAAGAAATAAAATGTAATGTACCCCAAATTTCCCAAATAAATAAATAAAAAATTGTTAGGGGACATTAAAACATCTTGACTCTTCAACATTTGATCAAAACACATATTTATTTCCTTTATTGTAAGCAGATTATATTTATCGTCGCTATTGGATTTGGAAACATATACTTATTTGTAATTAATACAATTGTGACCAATGCTATTATAGCCCTTAGAATATATACCATGTCTGTGTTAAGTCATGCTATCCAAAAATTATAGTGTGTAATTAACTAAAGACTAAAGACGATCATATAGTCTATCCATTACAATTAGCACTTATCCATAATGATATACATACATATAGTTTACCATGTAAACTATCATATGGATTCCATAGTACTGACACTATCCATGTCAATAGATATATTTAGTTTATCACATATACTAACCTATGTATACCATAACCTTAACTCTATCCATATCATCATATTTATACATATATTGTTTACCATATTATCTATCTCATGGAAACTATATACTAACACTATCCATAACATAAATATATTGTTTAATATACAACACTAACCCTATCCATAGCATTTCATAACGTTTAACATACAGTCCGTTATATGGATACTATCACGATGTAAGATTTTAGCCTAACGATATAGTTATCATTTAACACACAGACTATTACAAGATTATCATAATGCTAGTAGTATCCCTAACGATATACCTATCGTTAATCATAAGGATTAAAGTGTTGGAAACCATAACGATGTATGCCCTTAGAATAGAGTATCATTCATATACCCATACACGTAAAGTTTGTAACACTACCTGAATGGAACACGACTCAACAATAAATTGGTTTGAAAATGTTTTAATGGATGATGTTAGTTCGGATCTCGTAGAAATTTAACCCCCGACTATTCCATTAATGGAGAGACCTGAACTGTACCTCCCGAACTTGACACTTAGGCCACCACTTCCAATGCAGGCTCGCCACCTCCACAATTTCACATGACAGAGGTACTGGTGCGTACCTACTGTGTTACTCCTCTAACGAGGCCTGAGGTAATAGTCATCCATTGTTTGCCCCTTTGGTCTTGAATCAGTTTGGTTTTTTTCTAAAATGTGAAAACACCCTTTGCACTGTATGCTCACACTTTTACTTTCTATGTAAGGTCAATGACTTGGGAAGCTCAGCCCTAGTAAAATATGGGAGGAGGTAATGCATCTCTGGTTATCCTATGCACAAGGTAAGTCAAAATATCTCTCTAAACAAATACTTTGTTTGATGTAATGTAATATAAGAGATGTCTATTGATAGACTCCCCATTTCTCTCTCAGTTATTGTTTTTCATTATGTTATCATTGTGCCACCTTAGTATTTTCATTCCTGAGGTTACTCTATGTTTAAGAGACTCCCCATATCGCTCTTTGTTAGGGTTTTTCATTGTATTATCGTTGCGCCACCTTAAGCGTTTTTCTTTCGAGGTTACTCTAGTTTAAAGTTTGGGTCTAGAGGTTATTAATTTTTCCTCGATTGACTATTACTATCGTGATTTTTCAAATGTCAAACCCCGTAAGGGATTCACATATTTGATATTTACGCATATATATTTAATAACCCTCTATGGCAAAATTACTCCATTTATATTTTGGGTAAAATCAATTCTCTGTGGGAATTTCATAGATTTCATTCTGTGTAGTAGCCATTATCAAAAAGTGGCAATACCAATCCTCTGTTCGTAAATTATATTATGGGTTTTATACAACGAATATCAACCCTATGGAAATTCGTAATTTACTTCCTATGTATGCATATAGCGATACTATATACGACAAAATCAATCCTCTTTGGGGAAGTTCGTGAATTTATGTTTTGTGTGTACAGTAGCATTATTTACCCCCTGTGGGGATCCATAATCATGCTCTGTGTAAATATATAAACTCTGTATAATTCGTAGCTTATGCTCTATGTATGCGAAATAATTATTTACCCTTTGTGGGGATTTGAAATTGTGCTTTGTGTAATTATATTAACACTGTGTAAATCGTAACGTATGCTCAATGTATACAAAAGAATTATTTCCCCTCTATGGGGATTCGTAATTGTGCTATGTGTATTAACACTGTGTAAAATTATAACTTATGCTCTGTTTATACAAAATAATTATTTACCCTCTGTGGGGATTCAAAATTATGCTATGTGTATTTATATTAACACTATGTAAAATCATAACTTTTGCTCTGTGTATACAAAATTATTATTTACCCTCTGTGGGGATTCAAAATTTTTCTCTATGTATTTATATTAACATTGTGTAAAATCATAACTTATGCTCTGTGTATACAAAAGAATTATTTACTCTCTGTGGGGATTCGAAATTGTGCTCTGTGTATTTATATTAATAGTCTTAACCTTTTGTAGGAATTCTAGATTTACACTCTATGTAATTATAAGTCAATATTATGCACAATTACAATAAATTAATGATGGGGCCCTATTTTGTTTTGCGAGGGTACCCATCAGCCAAATTTGGGTCCACTCCTCCCCTTTTGGATCATGGACAGATTTTTGCACAAGCACAAGTGGCAATCAGGTTCTTCGCTGAACTCAAGCTAAGTATTTTTATGACTTATTCATTATACTTAATTTCCATTTAAATATATAGTATAGTTCACTAACCCTCATCCTTCTCCTTTTGTAGGTTTATACAATTGAGGGAAGCAGATCAAGGAAACCTCATGCTCGAAAGTTATTTGACTTCTAATCTAGACATACCTTACTTTACTTACAACATGATTCTCTAAATACTTCTTAGAATTATGTTTACATTACAAGTTACTGTGGAGTCTTTGGTCTATGATACTGTAATATTTTGAACAATGTTCAATTGAATACAAGGGTTGATTTTGTAAGATACTTTGAGTTCACCACTATGTATTCTATAGAATGAAAATTGTATTCGAACTATTATTTTTCCTCTATCTATTCTCTGTGGTACTGTATCAATCTGAATAGAAATTCAACATATATAATTCAATGGTCAATAGGAACATAGCAGCAGTTCTATTTTTATTTATGCATGGACGCACATATAAATATATATATAGTCATTTATGCCTATATAACCATGTTTAAAGACCACTAGGAACATACAATAGTTCTATCACTTCTTTATGTATGAATAAATATGTGTGTATATACAGTCATTTATATATATAAACCATGTGTAATGACCAATAGGAACATACAAAAATTCTATTATTTATTTATGTATGAATACATATATCTATATATACAGTCATTTATATATATATGTATAACCCTATTTAATGATTACTAGGGACATACAATAGTTCTGCTATTTCTGCAAGGTAAGCACACATACACACACACAAACAAA
>ML791247.1:213394-223684 GCA_009831015.1 Picea engelmannii
TATATATATATATGCCATCATCACATAAACCATCACATTCCTAACAATTAATAATCAAATAGAATATTGACAAGGAATGCAAGTAAAGAAACATATTTGAAACCTAATGTTGGGATACAAATGGAACAACCATGTTCCACCCGACCGTAGAACAAAACAACCAAGTTCACTTTCCCTATTCACCCCCTAGCCTGACCATGAGTCCATAAGGGAAAACTGAAATGATCCTCTTTAGCTACAATCACCATCCACAACTCAAAAATTCCTTTTCCTCACACTCATTGTGCTCATAACAACAAAAATAAATTTCCTTTCTCCAACATACTAAGCAACATCCTGCCTCCTCCATATGTTGTTTTAATATGCATCTTGTGCCTAGGTCTTTCCTTCCCTCCTTGGGAAATTTGCAGCTTTACAAATCCCTGATTTTTAGGGGCTGCTAGTGGTCAAATCCCACATTTTACACTTGTAAAAATCATCCTTGAGGTAATTCAAATCGGTTCCCAACTCATGGAGTCATGGTCAACTATTTTTAACCTAGTTGTTCCATTTTTCTTCCAACATTTAATTTATAAAAAGCTTGTCTTTCACATGTGTCAAAATAAAAGAAGTTAGTTAGGCAAGTCAAATCTTTGCCCAACAGTCATCAAATAATTAATTACAATAATAAAATTCCAAATTCATATTTTCCATAAATGGAAAATAATTTCCAAATCTGAATTTTCGAAAAACAGAAATTTATTCCCAAGTACATTTAGAATTTAATATTCTAATATATTTGGGGATATTACATAAAAAATAATCTTTCAACTCAATAACTTTTATAACAAGATATAGCATGTAAATCTAGACCTATACCTAGACCTTGTCATGCATTTCCATGTCTATTATTGTTTATCCTTTTCATGTCTTGCCTTGGCTTGCCTGGTGTTTCCTTGCATTGTCATACCTAGACCTAGACCTAGACCTACACATTGCCTTGCCTTGTCATGCCTTGTCTTTCCATGGTCTAGCTCATGGTATATTTCATGGTATATGTCATGGTAATGGTGTAGATATAGGTCTTGGTATAGGTCATGGTTTAGGTCTTGGTATAGGTCAATTTCATGGCCTTGGTTTACATCTAGGACTATTTTCAACATGTCCATGAATGACTTGAGGAGGCAAGTTGCAACTCACAATAAAACTCTAACCAGGCCCTGAATGAATGAATCATAAATTGGATTTCATCTAGGGCATTGGGTTTTATCTAGTGGGGGTCCTCCACTATCATTTTGTTTCTCGAAAAAGATTTTGATGGAGGAACTACGAAACTAGGGTTTTTCTCAATGAGGCACAGTGTAATTTTTGAACAAGAGCTTGATTTTCAAGAAAATTGTGTCAAGTGATTGTGGGTAGTGTGGCCACATGGGCCTTCACTAAATAGACATGTAGGAGCTTAAAGAACTCCATTATGCTCCTTGATTTGTATTTTATACCCACTGACCAAATTTCTAACATGTCCCTGAATGGCTTGAGGAGGCGAGTTGCAACTTGTGATAAAAATCTAACCGTGACTTAGATGGACAAACCATTGGTTTCATTGAATAGAAGGAGATTCATTTTAGATAGTGTGGCCTCTCCATTTTCATTCCATTTCCTGGAAAAGTGTTTGTTGAAGGATCACTGGAAATAGGGTTTTCCTCAATGAAGCACAATGCAATTTTAGAATAAGAGGTAGATTTTCAAGAACACCGTGTAGGTGATCGTGGATAGTGTGGCAGTGTGGGCCTTAGAAAAATAGACACATGGAGCTTATGAAACTCTGTTATGGTGCTTGGTTTAGATTTTATTCCCCGGGACCAAATTGCCAACACGTCCGTGAATGGATTGAGGAAGTGAATTGTAACTCATGATAAAAATCTAACCGTGACTCACATGGACGAACCTTTCATTGCATTGGATATGGGGCACCAATTTTTATATAGCGGGGCTTGTCTGCTGTAATTTTTTTGCTCAAAAAAAATGTTTTTGTAGAGTCACTAGAACTAGGGTTTTCCTCAATTAGGCACAGTGCAATTTATGACCAAGAGGTCAATTTTCAAGAACAATGTGTCGAGATATTGTGGGTACTTAAGTTATGTGGGCCTTGGATAAAAAAATGTGAAGGAGCTTACAAAACTTTTTTATGTTGCTCGGTCTGGATTTTATGCCCCTAGAGAAAATTCCCAAAATATCCCTGAATGGATTGAGGAGGCAAGTTACAATTCACGATAAAACTGTAATCGAGACTCAGATGGACAATTTTTTTATTTCATTGGATCCAAGGCACTAGGTTTCAGCTGGTGGGACCCCTTTGTTGTCAGTTTGTTGCTCAAAAATGCATTTATTGGAGGATCATCAGAACTAGGGTTTTTCTCAATCAGACATAGTGCAATTTCTGAACAAGAGGTTGATTTTCAAGAACATTGTGTGAAGTGATTTTTGGTAGTGTGTTTGCATCGACATTGGCCAAAAAAACATGCAAGAGCTTACAAAATTTCTTTATGCTGCTCGATTTGGATTTTATGCCCCCAGACCAAATTGCTAACATGCCCCTGAATGGATTGAGGAAGCGAGTTTCAACTTCCAATAAAGATCTAACCAGGACTTAGATGGAAAAACCATCAGTTTTATTGGACATAGGGAACAAGGTTTTATCTAGTGGGGGCCATTCATTTTCATTTTGTTTCCTGAAAATGCATTTTTTGGAGGATCGCCAGAACTAGGGTTTTTCTCAATGAAGCACAATATCATTTTTGAATAAGAGGTTGATTTTCAAGAACATTGTGTCAGGTAATTTTGGATAGTGTGTTCAAGTACGAATTGGCCAAACATATGTGTGGGAGCTTACAAAACTCTGTTATGCTACTCGGTTTGGATTTTATGCCCCAAGACCAAATTTCCAACATGTCCCTAAATGGCTTGAGGAGGCGAGTTGCAGCTTGTGATACAAATATAACCGAGACTTGGATGGATGAAATTTTGGTTGCACTGGATCTAGGGAACCAATTTTTAGCTAGTGGGGCCACCTCTTTGTCATTACATTTCCCGCAAAAGTGTTTGTTGGAGGATCATTGGAATTAGGCTTTTTCTCAATGAGACACAATGAAATTTATGAAAAATATGTTGATTTTCAAGAACACTGTGTAAAATAATTTGGGGTAGCGTGGTTGGATGCTCCTTTTCCAAATAGATATGCATAATCTTATGGAACTCTGTCCTATTTCTTGGTTTGGATTTTACTCCCCTGAACCAAATCGCCAACATCTCCCTGAATGGCTTGAGGAAGCAAGTTGCAACTTGCAATAAAACTCTAACCACTCCTCAGATGGAAAAATAGTCAATTTCATTGTATTTGGGGAACCATGATTTAGCTAGTGGGGCCCCTCTACTACCATTACATTTCCCGGCAAAGCATCTTCTAGGGAATCTATGGAACTAGGGTTTTTCTCAGTGAGGCACAGTGCAATTTTTTAACAAGAGGTCAATCTTCAAGAACATTGTGTCGAACGATTGTGGGTATTGTGTTCATGTCAGCCTTGACCAAATAGACCTACAAGATCTTACATAACTTCATTATTCTACTCATTTTGGATTTTATGCCCCCAGACCAAATTGCTAACATTTCCTTGAATGGATTGAGGAGGTGAGTTTCAACTTGCGACAAAACTTTAAACATGCCTCTGATGGATGAAATGTTAGTTGCATGGATCTGTGGCACCGAATTTCATATAGTGGGACCTATCCACTTTCACTTTGTTTCCCTAAAGGTGTTTTTTAGAGGATCTCCAAAAGTAGGGTTTTTCTCAATGTTTATTACATATGTTTGAAAATTTAACAACTTGTAAGGATAGACATGGCATGACATGGAAAGTCATGAAATAACAAGGCATGGTAAGGAAAGGAAAGGAAAGGCATGGCATGGCATGGCATAGAAAGGCTAGGAGTGGCATAGCATGGAAAGGCAAGGAAAGACATTGCATGGCATAGAAAGTCAAGGCATGGCAGGGCATGCAAATGCAAGCCATGGCATGTCATCTCAAGGAAAGGCAAGGCATGGAATGGAAAGGCAAGGCATGGAATGGAATGGAAACAAAATTCATAGCATGGAAATGAAATTCAAGTCATGTCATGGCAAGGAAAGGCATGTCATGGAAATTCAAGGAAAGGCAAGGCATGGAATGACAAGGAAATGCAAGGCATGGAAAAGAAAATAAATTCAATGGCATGGAAAGGGAAAAAAAGGCATGGAAAAGAAAATAAATTCAATGGCATGGAAAGGTAAGGAATCACATGATAAGGAAAGTAATGAAATGTAATGGAATGGAAAGGAAAGGCATTCTATGGAATGGAATGGAAAGGAATGGAATGTCAAGGAAAGGAATGGAATGTCAAGGAAAGGAATGGAATGTCAAGGAAAGAAAAGGAAATGCAAGGCTTGGCATGGTATGGCATTGGAAGGCAAGGTAAGGAAATGCAAGGAAATGCAAGGAAATGAAATGAATGGAATGGCATGGAATGGAAAGACAAGGAATGACATGGAAAGGCAAGGAAAGGAGTGGAATGTAAAGGAAATGCATGGATTGGCATGGGAAGGCAATGCAAGGAAAGGCAACACAAGGCAAGGGAAGTCAAGGAAAGGAAATTCAATGCAAGGCAATACAAGGCATGGAATGGTATGGCATGGAAAGTTAAGGCATTGCATGGAAAGAAAAGGGAATGCATGTCATGGAAAGGAAAGGAATGGGATGGCATGTCATGGCATGGAAAGGAAAGGTAAGGAAAGGCAATGCAAGGCAAGGAAATGCAACACTAGGCAATGTAAGGCATGGATTGAAAAGGTAAGGAAACACAAGGCATGGCATGGAAAGGCATCGAAAGGAATTGAATTTCATGGAATGGTAATACAAGGCATGGAATGACAAGGAAAATCAAGTATATTCAAGGCAAGGTAAGGAAACACAAGGCAAGGCATGGAAAGGCAAGGAAAGGCAAGGCACGGCATGGCAAGGAAAGGAATATCATGACAAGGAAAGGAAAGGAATGACATGGGAAGGAAAGTCATGCCATGGAAAGTCAAGGAAAGGTAAGGCATGGCATGGAAATGAAAGGCATGGCATGGCATGGCTTGGCAAGGAAAGGTAAGGTAAGGAATGGAAATTGAAGACATGACATGACAAGGAATAACAAGGTATGGCAAGGCAATCCAACACAAGACAATGTGAGGCATGGCATGGAATAGAATTTCAAGGTAAGGAAAGGAATAAGATGGCAAGGAAAGGCAAGGAATGTCATGGAAATGCAAGGGATGGCATGGCATGGCAAGCCAAAACATGACAATCCAAAGCATGGCATGGAGAGGAAAAGAAATGAAATACAAGGTAAGGCAAAGAAAGGCAAGGCAAGGCAAGGAAAGGAAAGGGAAAACAAGGAAAGAATAGGAAAGCAAGGAAAGGAAAAGAAAGGGAAGGCTAGACATAGTTACCTAACAACAAAAAAGAACAACAAAATACAAGAATACCATAACAACCATAAAATGAATCCAAAATTTCAATCATTGATAAATCTGAAATATTTGTTCAATTATTCCTTTCACATACCTATGGTCATTAAAGTAGACCATCAGGATCACTTCTAATATTTATGGTCTCCATTAACTTCTTGTGCTCAGAGTAATGCAAGAAGTACCATACCTTTGATTAGTTCTTACTTGGCATTATTTGTGGTTGGATGTTTTACCAAAAACCATGTTTGTAAAATGGTATGCAAATTCATCTATTATATAATCTTGAAATACATAAGCACATTTCTTCCATGTTCTTTCATCATGTATCAGATATTCTCCTTTAATAAATATCAACCCAATCGAAAATTTAATTCCTTCGGAGTTTGTTACTGATCACATGAGGGTTTTCTTTCCCTCTAACCAATGTTCCAACCAATACTCAGTGCCCCATTCATTACCTCTTGGGGAAACCACTGCGTATATGTGCCCTACAAAAATGGAGTTCCAACACATGAGTCCACTAAATGAAAAAACCATAAAACATTGATGCTCATTATTCAAAATTTAATAGTAGTTTTCACTGATCCTGGTTGTATGAGATCCGAGACATGATCATAATCTATTGAAATATTTGATTGGTCCTCCTCAAACTAGGATAATTCCATAGTTATATGTTTTCCAATAGGTAGTGATACACGATTCCATATATCAACCCATTATTTGCATTCACAGTCATCCCATTCATAACTACTACATGGACCACAGAAGAGAGAGCATTTTCTCATACATATTTCAACTATTGCATTGTGTGATGTTTGAACTAAATGGAATCCACGAGGGCCCTAGATTATTTTTCATTCATACTATTGTGATTGATCTACATCGACCACCTCCCAAAACTATATATGTACATGTCCTTTCATGGGTGATTGGTCTTCATAGGTTCTTGTTCCCTCTCCCATTACTGAAGAACATCATTAAACAATGGATTTTGCATCTTGAATGAGGGAAGTAGTTGTGAAATTCATTTATTCCATGTGTAACACTCTTTTGATGCATTGTTCTACTCCATCATGCTCCCCTTTCCCATTCCTAGACTCGAAACAACTCCAAATATGTGCTACCTTGAGTTTTTTGTACAACATACACAACCATTGAAATACAAGAGCATTTTTTAGCTAGCCTGTGCAACCATCTGACCAAATCCAATGTTGATCCATATGTATGTTATTCTTCTTAAAGTGATTGTAAAACAACTAAAATCAATGTTATACATAGGATAAGTTATAGCAACAATCATATCTTATGTTAAAGTGATACTCCTTCAATATAACTTTGTTTTCTTTGTTACTATATGGCCCATGCCTATATGTGATATGGACCATTATGTTGACCCATTATGAGTGATAATATTGTATTTGACTATAATTTTATGGTTGAAGGGTGTAGTTATCAACAAAATCAACCATTGATAAGATAGTAGCAAAATGAAATGTATCTCTTCATCTTCTAAAATGTTTGTCTTTCCATGAAGCCACATCGACATGCTGAACATATTGTTGTATCTTTTCAATGAAGTCCTTGATGAATTCACATACTTGTACCTAGGAAGTCACGAATTGTATATTTTTTCTTTCCTTCCCTCTGTCAATATCATATGAGACATATTTAAAGATTTTCAAGACAACCTCCTTCCTACCCAATTCATACCCATCGCTTACATGGATGCACTTGCTCAGTAATTCATTTCCACTGCACCTGGGGCATATCCTACTTAAAAAATATTTTTAATAAAATGTACAACCATCTATTCTTGTACACAAGATGCTATGAATAAAATATCTACATGATGACAACGACAATATAACTGAGCATTCCTGCATAAGAGTGCTATCCAATACACAATATAAATATATATATTTTTGTCTGTGTGTGTGTCATAACAATAACCATACTTCATGCGATAACTACAACAACATATGTTATGAATTTTGTTTATTCAAACATACCAAGGCTTGCATTTACAGAAATGTGTTTTGTCCAACTTAAGGGCACTATGTACTATACTCAATCTATCATACAATTATGCCTATGTAATGTCAAGAAAGTGTTTAATATCGGGTTCATGGTCCCTAGATCCCCTTCTCAATTTTAGTACATATTTTTGGTTGGAAGAAAGCCTAGTGTTCTCATGCCAGAAATCATGTACTAGTCCCATAACTTCTCCAATTAAATTCATGTCAGAATGAGGTAGCCTACCAATGAAGTCACAAATCTGTTGGGCCATATATGTCGAGGATATCTCATCTATTAGAATACTTTCTAAGGGTTTGGATATTTATTTTCATGAGATGAGAGGTTTTTTGGAGAAAACAATGTTTTCTTGTGATCTTTCTAACAATTGATTGTGACAAGACACGTCATGCTACATTATGATATTTCAAACGAGGTTTCTTAACAATTTTATGAAAAGTATACACTCAGTTTCTAACAATATGATATCTTGTTTCTAAAATTTTTGTTGTTTTAATTTCTAAAATTATACTAACAACAATATAACTTCTATATTTTAACAAAGACAAAAATAATTGACATTTAGTGGAAACATATTTTGGTTCAAAATATTCTTTAATGATTTTATAAGAATGATAAAGAATAGTCTAGTTAGGTAGTTTACCTTCAAGTGATGCTAGACCACTTTCATCCACCTGAATGCATTTATGATTTCTTCTCCACACACTACTCAATCTAGGTAGGGATGATGAACCTGTATTTTGGAACTCTTGACGTACCTGCTATGGAGTTAATAATGTTGTAGTTCTTTCCCCTTCAATCACCAATAGATCAATTTTGGGAGGAAAATGGACATGCCCGTGATGAGTTTCTGGAATGCTTGATTGTCCAACAAGAGGTTGCACTATAGGAACTTCTTCACAATAATGGTGTGCACTAGTTTCCTATCTAATTTCATCCAATGTATAATTAGCTCCAAGAAAATCCTCCATCATCCTGTCATCCAAAACAACTTGTCTTGATGAGATACTGATTGGAAGTACAATAGAAATCTGAACTAGATTGGTCTTTACTGAACTCCTATTCTTTGCTTATATTGATGGAGGAGAAACAAAAATGACATCTATTCCGTTAGAAATTGGATTTCCCTCTTCTAAAAGCCTACATTTTGACATACTCAACCTTATCTTTTCTCTTTCTTCATTTACCTTTTCAATGGGTATTTCTTTCCTCGAGTACTTTATACCTCAATTCTGTAGGTTCCCCATGTTTAAAGAGAAAAAATGGCTTCCAATCACACCACGACAAATTTTTCTTGGTATTCAAACAAGAAGACACAACTAACAATTCCAATTCCAATTGGATAAATTTGTCTTGGTATTATATAAGAGGATAAAACTAATAATTCCAATTCCAATTGAACAAATTTGTCTTGGTATTACAAAATAATACACAACTGATAATTCCAATTGAAGAAAAAGTTCTTGGTATTACACAAGAAGACACAACTAACAATTCAAATTCCAATTGGACAAATTTTTCTTGGTATTACACAAGAAGACACAACTAACAATTCCAATTCCAATTGGACAAATTTATCTTACAATTCTTCCCACAATTGTCTTCCAATAGCACAAAATTCTGTATGAATTGAACAACAAGACAAAAAAGAAAAAAAACATGTCTGTTATTGCAATTTTTGGGTGCAGATGTCATGCTTGTTCAATTTTTTGAGATAAATGAGGTTGAGGAGTGTGCTTGGAACATACAATTTCCCAACAAGAATGTATGCATGTTCCTATAATGCGTGTGCACTAAATCACATCCACGTTATAGGAACATGCATGTGTCCCTGCTACGAAAGGATGGGCGCCAAGCACACTCAACCTCAAGTATTTAAAGTCACAAGAGAACGTGTGCGCTCTTAATGCAATGGATATATCATTTATTGTAGACCAAACAAATTTATGAATAAACATGTATAGGGGTTTCAGGACAACTAGGACTTAATGGATTAGGATGTAAATTGTTTTGAAGTATAGAGAAATGGTTAGAGAACAAATGTGTGGGTGCAAGGGTTGTGGGGTCTTCAATAAGAGGTATAGGAATATTTCACTTAGGGATCAAGTGTGGAGGGGGTTAAGGGTCGATTATAGGTTATGCCCAGGCTTATATGGAGCTAGGGTGGTCTAGGTGAAGCTCTAGGTCATGGTATAGGTTGAGGTCATGGTCTAGGTATAGATATAGTTCTATGTCATGGTCTAGTTCATGGTATAGCTCTATCTCTAGGCCTATGTCATGGTCTAGGTCATGGCATATGGTTTAGGTCTAGGTATTCACATTCATTTCCATGTATAAGTCTTGATATGTCTAGTTCTAGTTATAGGTATTGACATGTCTAGGTCAAGGTCATTTACTTCCTTGGGGTTTACCAAACTTGATATAGTGTGTGAGAGTCTAAGAGGTAGAGAGAGGAATACATAGACGAGGGTAGAGAGAGAGTGTATGAGAGTGTGAGCATTAGAGAGAGGAACATAGAGAGGGGGGTGAAGAGAGAGGAAGAAAGAGAGTGTGAGAGGGGGAGAGAGAAAGAGGGGGGGGGCTAGAGAGAGAAAAATAAAGAGAGTGTGAGAGGGAGAGAGATAAAGGGAGAGAGAAAGAGAGAGAGTGGGGATCAAGAGAGTGGAAGAAGGAGAGTGTGCGAGCACATGAGAGTGAGGGAGAGAGAGACAGAGATTGGGGATGAAGAG
>ML791248.1:8511-27225 GCA_009831015.1 Picea engelmannii
TCAGCCAAATAAAGGACTATGTGAACTTGATGTAAAACAAGAAAACTAAGTCTCTCCATATTCTCATTGGTCATAACATTAATGTTAACCCCTAGATCAATCAATGTATTGGAGATAAGGGTATCATTGATGTGTTTTTGATAAATAGGGTATATCCACACAAGTTGAACATCTTAAGGCAGTTTCTCACACAAACAAATCAAAGATCGGTAAACCAATGTATTACATGGTTACAAATTTCAAACAAGCAAATACTCCATGGCCCCAACCAACACAACCACTTGAGGCAATATATTAATGAAAAAAATAAAATAGTTTGCCTGTGAATGTCTCACAATTGATCATCATAAAATGACCCATTGTGCTCTTTAAATAGATATCATGGACTAATTGGGTGCTAAGACACATATCAACAGTCATTAATATTGAGGAGAAGATGAACCATTGGATAATTTTATGTCTAGAACATAATCATGACCATTGGATTAGATAACTACAAAAGTAAACTAAAGAAACACATTATACATAAAGACACATTAGACCACATTGATTTTATCTAACTCATAAGTGTCTAAATATCCTAATATCCCCCCTTAATAACAACATGGGATAGGATTGAAATATTTACAAAGGTGACATAATAGGAAAAGGAAGGAGGCATTAGAAACTATCCCCCCTTAATGATAACTTTATAAACTTCTAACATAGATCAAAGTTTGGAAAACTTCACTTTTGTAAGAGTTTTTGTGAAAATATTTAAAACTTGATCATCTATAGGGAAATAGAGCACTTCAAGAACGTGATACCAAGGAATCTTTCTAATTAAGTGCATGTGTAGATCATTGTGTTTACTATGATAATTTTGAACTAGATATTTGACAAGCTAAATGGCACTATGGTTACCACATCAAAGGGTGGCCAAATATTGTTGTTGGAATGTAAACTCTAAAAATGTCTATCAAAGCCACAAGACTTCTTGACTTGCAGTAAGTGTTGCTCGATACCCTACTTCTACGAATGAAAGATCAAGGGCATGTTGTTTTTTACAATCCTAAGAAACACGTCTAGAACCAAGACTAAAAACATAACCTATAGTAGACTTTTTACCATCAAGGTCACTAGCCCAATCAAAATTAGTGAAACCAACCAACAAAGGCATCCCCCTTGAATAATATTGTATCCTAAACTGAACTATACTGTAGATATACTAGAGTATCATTTTTGTTGATTTCTAATGTTTGTCATGGGGTGTTTCCATATACTGGGAAATAATACCAACATTGAAGGAAATATCAAAATGGGTATGAATAAAATATAAAAGGGTATCGACTAACCAATGGTACAAAGTGGTATATACTTTGGGTGTAGTACAGGTTGCAACAAGTTTGACTAAAAATTGGAAGGGAGATGGGGTTGGTTTTAAATATTCCATGTGAAAGTGGTGAATAAGGTCACATGCATACTGAGATAGGGAACGAGAAATTCCTTCCCAAGTTTGCAAGACTAGGATGCCAAGAAAACAGTGCAAGTGTCCTAAGTTTGTCATTTAAAATTTCTTCTTAAGATTTGATTTCACATGGGTTAAAAGTTTGGCGTCACTAATAGTGAGTATAAGGTCATCAACATAGATCGCAAGTATGATGAAATGGTTATCTACTTTCTTGGTATAGAAATTGGGGTCAAAATGACTTCTAGAAAAATCAGTTTCAAGAAGAAAGATATCTATTTTATCATACCATTCCTGAGGATTTTGCTTAATCCCATAGATATTTTTATTAATGTGATAAACAAGGCTAGATTCACTCTAAACATAGCCAGGAGGTTGTTCCATTTAATTTAATTCTTGCAAATCCTCATGCAAGAAAGTGAATTTAACATCCATCTGATCGACCTCCCATTTATATGAAGCTAGAAGAGTTAGAACAAGGTAGATAGAATTCATTTTTGGCTACAAAGGAAAAGGTTTTAGTATATTCAATTCCCTCTACTTGAGAAAATACTTGGCAACTACGAAAACTTTATGTCTTTGAACACTTACATATAATGCATAATTAGTTTTATACACCCATTTACATTTGATAAGTTTTCTTCCTTTTAGAAGAGGTGCAAGATCCCAAGTATCCTTTTCCATTAAGGAACAATGTTCTTGATTCATTTTTGCATCCCAATTTGAATTACCAAAATATTATAAAAACATTTTTGGATCATGAGTATCTAAAACTTGAGCCAAAAGAGAGGAGGCTCACTGGAACTATGAATGTGTATGATGTCGATTTCAAGGATTACCAAAAACATCAGTAGTCACTTCTCATGTTGTATGGACCCATTTAGGAAGTTGTGGTGTTGGTGAATATTCATGTTCAATGAAATCAACTAGAGGAGGGTGAGCAAGAAGAGGTGGATTTTCATCTTCACGATCATACTTTGAAGAAGAATGAACCAAAATAGGAGCACTAGTAGAAAATTTGGTAATAGAAGATGGAATATTTGTCGAAGATGGCTCGCAGGTCGAGGATGGCACAAACATTGAATTAGGCACGCAAGTTGATATACCATAATCAAACTTGGAATCTCTCACAATAATAATTTCATTTGAATGAGGTTGAAGAAGTCTATAACCTTTGACATATTCAAAATATCCAACAAAAATGCACTTCTCACTCTTATGTTGTAATGCTTTCCTTTTCTCATCGAGAATGTGAACCCATGCTTCACTACCAAACACACAAAAGTGGCGTACATCAAGTTTAATGTTACTTTATGATTCTTCTAGTGTTATATATTTTAAAGCCTTTGTGGGAGTGTGATTAACTATGTAATTTGCACAATTAATGGCTTCCTCTGAAAAATGAGGACTTAATCCTTTAGATTGGACCATACAATTTCCCCTTCTTTTAATGCTTGATTCTTTCTCTCATCTACACCATTTTTTTGTGGTGTATATGGAATAATATGTTGCATATTAATGCCCTATGCATTGCAGTAAGTTGTAAATTATTTGTTAACATATTCACCTCCATTATTTGTTCTTAACTATTGAAGTTGATGACCAGATTATTTTTCTACAAAGGCCTTGTAGGCCAAAAACATGTCAAAAAATTCACTCTTTTATTTAATAAATAAACCTAAGTGTGTCTAGAGAAGTCATAAATGAAAGTTAATAAGTACTTGAACTTAGAGAGAGAAGCAGAAGGAATAAAACCATGCAAATCACTATGAACAAGCTACAAGAGGATCAAAGCATGCCAAGAAGCACATTTGTCAAAATTATCCCATGATGTTTGCCAAGAAAATAGCCAAAATAAACACCATCTTTGCAAGAAACGAGAAGAAGACCAGACACCATATTTTGATTACACATTTGATGCAATGAGTGATATTTTAGATGACCAAATTGCTCATGCCAAATTTTTCTCATGTCAAATTTTTCTCCTGTCATCACTATGAGAAATAAAAACTAATGGAAGAGATGATTACCTGAGTTATCAAATCTGTACAACCTGGTTATATCATCAGTAATTCTAGTTACTAGGACATGCTTAGGATCTTATAAATCCTTGAGTACAACTTGGTGAGGTGAAAATTATACTATTTTACCCTTAGATGAATGATTGATTTGATATACTAATAAAAGGTTGTAAGAAAGACTTGGAACTCATAATACATCATTAAAATGGCCATCATATAGTTGAATTGTTGCAAACCTTACAACGTTAAGATATTTATCATCACCAACAAATATTTGTTTGGTGTTACATTCATTAAGAGTGGAAAATATGATTTTATCCTTAGCCATATGAAAATATGCTATATAATCATTAAGCCACTCATTATAAGAAGCATATGTTGCATTTAAAGGGAAACCCATAGAAGAAAGTGTATGTCCATGAGAAGAAAAATTATAAGACAGAGGATCAATATTGTTCTTCCTCTTCTTCATTTCTACTTCTAAGGCTTCCAACTTCTTGAAACATTTAGACTCTAGATGACCATTTCAACCAAAAAAATTATAATGTCTCTTTCTCTTCTTGCCTTTCAATTTAGTTCATTTATCACCATTGGGAGTAGGAGCTAGATGAGAGGGTTTGGGACCCTTGTTTTGTTTCTTGTTGTGAAAATGTTGCTTCTTCATACACTTGGGGACTTGCTTCTATTGTGACACTAATGTTTTGTTAGATGTATTTGCAGTGCTAATTATTCCAAGATGCAAAATATTATATTTCTTTGTAATGAGAGAATCACAAAAAGCTTCAAAAGATGGTATTTTGTAAGCATCCCCTTGATAATAAGTGCTTCTCTAGTGGAGTGAAATACAAAAATAGAATATGCATTACCAATCTTAACAATGATAGCATATATGATTTGTTCATCCTTCTTTGTGATCTTACATCCTTCAAGTAAAAGTCTAAGTTTTTTAAAATTACATAGAAAATTTTCAATACAAGATAAATCACTAGGATTTAAAGCAATCAATTGGTTTTTGAGCTGGTGGGATCGAATGCCATTATGTTTATCAAACAAAGTTTCTATTTTTTTTCAAGCTACATTTAGTTTCTCAATTCCTTGAAGGTGAAACTGTAGATCACCAGAGATGGACATTGATTAATCCACATTCTTTGTCATTTTTATTATCACATTTGGATTTCTTTACTGGTTGAACATGGGAATGTTTTGTTCCCAAGGTAACTTGGTAAAGTCCCCTATTTTGTAATAAATCCACCATATTGGTTTTCCATGAGAAGTAGTTTGAATTGGTAAGAAGGCGATCGATTGAACTATCCATATGAAAATATGCAAGTAAGATGGATCAAAAAGTAGAAACTGACTATTGAGATGAAAAGAGGTCGGAAAAGTAAGCTGATTCAAAAAAATCGACATTGAAAATAGACTTTGGATGTTAAAATTATACCCTTTTGAAGAAAGACATAAAAAGTGAAAAAGGTGCCACACGACAGGTTGAGGTTGATCCACATGGTGATGGGTGCACCATGAGGTTATTGAGTTGTAAAGAGTAAAACAAATACCCTCATTGTCTATCTTTATCTATAAGTTCGCTTTTACAAATAAGTTCACTTTTACAATAGAATAAGTGACACACTTTTATAAAATAAGTGAGAGCATTTTTACAATGAAGTTACTTTATAACTAAAGAGTGGCAAGTGCCAAGGGGGGTGATATTAGACCCTATAGGAAAACCAGAAATGTCATATTCTTAGGGAATAAGAGTGAATACAAATAATCAAGCAGAGATACATGCCTTGTTCCTTGGATTGACCTTGCTTCACAATCAGAATATCAATAATTCTTTGGTATTTAGGGATTCATCATGAATCATTTGATGGGTAAGAAATTACAATATAAGATGTGGATCAATCATATCTAGAATGATCAAGAGTATCAAAGAACTCATTTCTTATTTTGAAACAATTGATTTCTTTCGCATTCATCACACATGTAATTCACAGGTGGATATATTAGAAAATTTTGTAGTCTATTTGGACAAAGGGGTATTAACAAAAAGTTGGGGTGACCACGAATTACTATTAATCCCCTAAGTATAGAGCATCCAATTTGATTGCATGGTTTGTTTTGGCATAATATTGACATATGTCCTTTGGATAGGTTCAAGGAGGATGTCATAAATCCTCCTCACCCTCTAATACCTCTCTCACACTTCAAATGATGTAGGCATGATGTGCATATTAAATATGAAGTAATGGGATTTCATGGTGTAGGTGGGATCTCTTTAGGCCATTTATGAAGCACCAGGATGTTGGATATGGTGGGATTTGGGCTTGTTTTGTATTTGAATTATTTGTCTATATGCAGCAAGGAATTGGCCATGGAGATTTTACAGTTTAGTTATGCATGAGGAGCCTATGGTGGCTTTCAAGATTGTGGTTTCTCTAACCACTGTTGTGCCCGTTTTTTTTTAATTTATTCAAAGTGAAGAGAATTTCAGTATTAGGTTTGTTGATGAGCAATGGTGGGACTAGTTATACCTCTCCATCTCAATATCAACCATGTCTAAGAACAACCACTCATGCAGTTGTTCCAATTGTGGAATAATGTGGATTCATAAGGTATTAAGGAGTATGGCCAACCAGTTGGAAGATTTACACAAGCCAATTTCATACACCAGCATGAAATTGGAGAATTAATTGGTCAAGCAAGCAGAATTGGAAGAGAAATTAGGAATACAAAAGTAGAGGATGTAGAAAATCATGACAAACTTAGACATGCACTCCAACAATATCATGGGTTTTGTTCACAATTCTCATATATGGTGGCGTGTCCCTTTAATTACATAGGCTCAGTTGAGGGAGATTGGCTAGAGGATTTGTTGGTGTAGCAACCTCATGAAAATCATGTAGACATTATGCAAACAAAGTAGGGAATTGGAAGCCCAAAAATAGAATACATTGTTGTGAAAGAAGCACACAATGAGCATGACTACACCTAGTGATAACAAAATATTATGTATTATCTATGTGGGTAATTTATTAGGCTATATATATATATATATATATATATATATATATATATATATATATATGTATTCTCCCCATAAGAAAACATAAAATAGGTAAATTCATAATTGACTCTGGATAAGCATTTTTTTGAAAAGATTAGAAATTTTGATTTTTGTATGCAATGTAATGGACAATCTGTATCTTTTGATATTTGGCCACAACTTTCATATATCAAAATAATTATATCTATTTTTGTGGAGAAAAAAATAATTTATTTTATAACTTAAAGTTGCATGAAAGAAGTCACTTTAAAAAGAGAAATAAATTTATTTGATGAGTGATTCACTTTTATTTGATTTAAGTGAGATGCATTCTGCATTAAAAAAAAAAAAAAACTTGAACTCATGACCTCTATTTTAGTAAAGTAACATTTAACTAAGTGAGATATTACAAAAGATATAATAAATGTTGAAAAGTAGCACGGAGGCATATTTTTCTTTTATTCTTCTTTTTTTACTCATATCCTCCTCAAAGTGTGTGATTTCCCCTAGACCCTTGTTTTTACGTGAAAAAAAACCTTCAACGCAACTGCACAAAAAGAATAAGCAAATTTCCAAAAAAAGTCTGAGACTTCATAAGGTCAAGGTTAGATCTCGATTAGTCTACCCCAAAAATGCAATTTCCCCCTTGTTTCTAATTTTCCAAGATCACAAAAGAGGTAAGCCAAAGAGCATATACATGCTAAAAAAAATCCCTCCCCATTTATGATTCATCAAGATCACACAAGGCACAAGGAAAACAGCATATGTAGATAAAAAATGAATAAAAACGGAGATACAAACAACAAAATAGAAATGAAATATTAAAACAACATAAAAAATATTTTAAAAAATAAAATAAAACCATATACGTCCAGATCTAATATAAATCATCGTATCTCGAGAAAACAGAAACATTTTTGAGTAAAAAAAAGGGTTTCTAATTGAAATGGTGTTGTTGATGTACTTGAATGGATCACTTGGCTAAGAAATGCTTCGAAACAATATAATATAGAATCCATTTAATGTATGTAGTGACATAGGTTTAGGATATCAATCAACATTGGGAGAAAGTCTTCATAAGTGTTATGATACCATGTTCGATAAACAAGGTATATACACACCGATCGAACAACTTAAGGCAATTGCTCACACAAATATGTCAAAGATTAGGAAACTAATGTATTGCATGGTTAAAACCCTCAAATAGGCAAACAATCCATGACCCCAACTAACGTGGCCCCTTGAGGCAATATATTAATGCAAAAATAAAATAGTTTACATATGAACCACTCACAATGGAACATCAACAAATGACCCTCCATGCTCTTTAAATATATATCATAGACCAATTGGGTGTTAAACCATGGATCAAGTGTCATTAGTATCGAGGAGAAGATGAATCGTTAGATGACTTTATGTCTAGAATGTAATCATAACCATTGGATTAAATAATTACGAAATCACACTAAAGAAACACACTATACCTAAAGACACATTAGATCAAGTTGACCTTAACTAACTCTTAAGTGTATAAATATCCTAAACTAACAAATATAAGTCTTTCCATAGTCTCCTTGGTCATAACATTGATGACAACCCCTAGATCAATTGATGTATTGGAGATAAGGGTATTGATGATGTGAACATCAACTATAAGACTGCCATGATAAATGTATGTTGTCATGAATAACTTACAAATCATTAAGTTAGCGAATTTGACTAATCATGTGGACAATTTGTGGATCTTTCTTTTTCCTACCGAGTTTCTTTAAACATAACTCACATATAGTTTTGTCATAAATAGGGACATCTTTATTACTTGGAACACAAGAATTTTAACTCAAAGATTCCTTAACTCTCCAAGAAAATCAAATTCAAGTTGAATGGGTGTTTTTCCCATATTTAATCTTTTTAGATAAAGAGGGCTCTGTTTAGATCTAAATGGATATGTTTGATTTTAATTTTTAGGAAATGAAATTTATGTATGAAGGCCAACTTCTGCAGGAGGGTTAACTTCATTTTCTTCTTCATTAAAAATAATTGGGGAGGTTTGGTTCTTTTATGTTATCCTTGATCATAATTGTATTTCCTAACAGTCTATAAGGGAAATGGAATAGGTAGGATATTCAGGTAACTTACCATTGTAAGTTGGTTAAGCTACTTTATTATTTTGATTAGGTGCAAGTTGAGTAGGAAGTTAAGGAGGTCTTTGCAGAGGGTTGTTTAGAGATAAGTGTAAATGTTGCTCTTGTGGAAATCACAATTATTATTGTGGAAGTTGTTGGGATGATTGTTGAATGTTCCCAAAGGAAGGACCATGTCAAGATTATTGACAATGATGGATTTAGTTCTACTTAAATTCCTATTGTTGTCAATTCATGGAATGATACCAATTTTGAGGAGGGTTTTGGAAATTGGATTGATTATCCAAAACGAGTTATCGAATTGAGATGGGTCTTGACACATACTTGTTGTTCTAGGTTGCTAAGGTTGTTTTTGAGTGATAAAAGATCTTTTTTTTGTCTCTTGATTAGTCTCTCAGCCACAACTTTAATTCTTGGCAATGAAGGACAATTACTAGTTGCATGGTTATGTTCATATGTTTCACAGTTATCAACCTTGTCTAGTGGGAAATATCTCAAATAATGTTTCTTCCTACACTTAGAACTAAATATTTTTAATGCTAAGTCTTCCTCTTCACATTTCTTCTTTACTTGCAATGTGTCCAACTAAGAACTTAGAGAGATGAGAATATATGTCTTGAAGTATTCTAATAGATTTCCAATTTCTGCATGGGTGAGTCCTCCACTAGATAGTTTTGTTGTTGAGAAACAATATCCCTGTGGCCATTTTCATGCTTTGTATTACCCCTAGAGTATCGTTTTTATAACTCACAAATATCCTCATATCTCACCTAAGAAACATCACTATCTCCCATAAAATTCATTACATCAATGTATTCATCCCAAATTCATATAAGGAGAATGATCCTCAATGTTTCATGATCTAGCTTAATATATTTTGACATTTTCAAGTTCAACTAGAATCATTCTACATAATCTTCCAGATTCCCATCCTCCTTTTGAGTTATTTTCAAGATTTATTCTATTGTGTCTCATGCTTTGCAGTAATCTTGATATTTCTTAGGAATCTCTACTACATCTTGTCCCAACTTCAAATGTTGTTCCCTCCAAGCCCCATAGACTAATGAAGTGCTACATTTTTTAGTGTGCCTGGAACAATTTCAATTTATAGGCATCTAAGTAGTAATCATAACTTCTACACAGAACATCAAACTAAAAAAGGAATGTATCTAGATCTTCACTGGCAAGACCATTGAAGTTAGGAAAAAATAAGGGGGGTGTATTTTTCATCTGCTTCAATCTTGTAATCTCTTAGATTGGGAATTGAAGGTAGAAATATCTTGATTATAAGAGCCTTCTTATAGATTTTAACCTTGTACAATATTTACTGCAAACAAATTTTCAAAAAAAGAATAGAAAAGATACAATGGAAAATACAAACATTACACAGAGATTTTTCCCCTAGAAACCCAAACTGGGAAAACCAACATATTCTATATTCATTCATAGTGATACATTGTTTACAATGCAATATACATATAGGAGCCAACGGAATCCAAAACCCTAACCCAATGGCCTGGATTAGTCAAAAACCCTAATTCCTTAATCGGAAATAGAAAACCATCGGCAAAAACCATGTGCCGAAAAACCGCCCAACAATGGACACAAAAATAAGGCAACACTAAAAATGAGGCAAAAATGTGACGGAAAAAACAATTCTCGGGGGTGTTGCCCCTGCACCCCCCTGCGTGCCCGGTGGAACGTAGACACTACTACTCATGCAAAGAATATAACACATACCCAACATTCTCCCACTTATTGTTTTCTTTGCATATAGGGGGTTCCAGGGAAACACTTCCCATGGATCCTCTACACCAAGAGAACTTCTCAGTGCTCACAAATTTTGTTAATGAATCTGCAACATTCTTCAAATTGTCGACCTTCATCAAAAACACTTTATTTTCTTCAACCATGTCTCTCACAAAGTGATATTGAATATCAATATTCTTTGTCTTTGAATGATAAGTTGGGTTCTTCGCCAAAAAAATTGCACTCTGACTATCACAATCTATCCTTACAACTGGTTGTACCAACCCAATACCTGAACACAATCTTTGTAACCATATTGCTTCCTTACTTGCATGAGTGGATTCCATGTATTCAACTTCTGTAGTTGAAAGTGCCACTACATCCTGTCTTTTTCTCATCCAACTTATTGCTCCTCCGAATAGGTTAAACACATACCCACTTGTAGATCTCCTATGATCCAAATCTCCAACCTAGTCTGCATCCACAAAGTCATGTATAGCCACCACTCTATCCAATCCTGGTCTTCCTTGGTAGCACAATCCATAGCTAGCAGCGCCACTCAAATATCTGAAAACCCTTTTTACTGTTGTCCAATCCTCCTTCGTTGGTTTTGACATATATCTGCTCAAAACTCCCACTACATGTGCATTGTCCGGTCTAGTACAAACCATTGCATACATCAAACTGCCAACTACACTCGCATATGGAACATGATATATGTCCTCCTCCTCTTCATGCATCTTGGGACACTGATCCACAGATAACTTTACACCAAAAAGAATAAGGACCTTGACCGATTTACATTCCTTCATATTAAACCTCTGCAATATTGTCTCAACATATTTTCTTTGATTTAACCAGAGTTTCCTCTTTTTCCTATCTCTTTTAATTTCCATGCCCAAAATGAAATTTGAAACATCGATATCCTTCATGTCCAATTTAGAGGACAACTGAGTTTTCACATCCTGGATAATCTCCTTGTTGTTTTCTATCAGCAACATGTCATCCACATACAAGACCAAATAAATCAAATGATCACCAATTAATTTAAAATGCACACAGTGATCCTCTTTTCTTCTTATGAAACCAAGTCCCAGCATATAAGTATCAAATTTTTTATACCACATCCTTGGTGATTGTTTTAAACCATACATGGACTTTTTCAGTTTGCATACCAGCTCCTTCTTTCCCTTCACAACATAACCTTCTAGTTGCTTCATATAGATTTCTTCTTCCAGATCCCCATGTAGGAATGTTGTCTTCACATCCATTTGTTATACTTCAAAATCAAATGAAACAACAACAGGTAACAAAAATATTATAGAGGTTAACTTGGAAAAAGGAGAAAAAATCTCACCCAAATGAATTCCCTCAACCTGGGAATAACCCTTTGCTACTAACCGAGCTTTGTATTTCTCCACTTTTCCTTCTGCATTTAGCTTCTTTTTAAATACCCATTTGTTGCCAATGGGATTTCTTCCAGTCGGAAACTCCACTAGATCCCAAGCCTCATTCTTATCCAAGGCTTCCATTTCTTCATCCATGGCCTTTTTCCATAGATTTCCATCCTCTAAATCCACTACCTCCCTAAAATTTCTAGGATCATCATTAGTAATAGACAAAGCAAAATTTGAACAGAAATCAGATGGAGTATACCTTTCTAGTATCCTTCTTTCTCAAGCCGATCTCCTCAATACTGGAGTATAAGGATCTTCTTCTTCTAATTTTTGTTCTTCTGTAGAGTATGATTCATCATCCTTTAAATCAAACTCTATTTTCTTTGGTTCTTCCTTACTTGGCAGGACTTCCTATTTAACAACATTCTTCATTTCTCTAAATACCACATCTCAGCTATACACTACCTTTTTAGTTTCTGGGTTCCAAAGCTTATAACCTTTGAGACCATCTTTATATCCAATAAAGATACACTTTTCAACCTTCTTATCTAGCTTACTCATGTTTTCCTTTGGAACATGAAAATATGCATCACATCCAAATACCTTGAGATGTGTGAGAGAAGGCTTCTTACCAATCCATACCTCTTCTAGAGTCTTGTCATCTAGCGTTGATGAGGGTGATTTGTTGACCAGGTAACATGCAGTACCCACTACCTCTGCCCAGAATTCTTGCCCCAACTCGGCACCACTGAGCATGCACCTTGCTTTTTTCCATCAACATCTTGTTCATCCTTTCTACAACTACATTATGCTAAGGTGTATATGGAGTAGTCTTCTGCCTTGCTATACCGCACTTCTTACAGAATTCTTGAAATTCATTCCCACGTAACTCTTCGCCATTATCTGTCCTCGGCACCTTAATTCTTCTCTCTATTTGATTCTCAACAAGATCCTTAAACTCTTTAATCTTGTCAAAGACTTCATATTTATTCCTGAGGAAATATATCCAAGTATTCCTTGAGAATTCATCTATAAATGAGACAGAGTACACAGATTTTCCCGATGATGGGACCGACACAGGTCCAAAAACATCATGTGAACTAGCTGTAAAATTCCTTCCACCCTCGTTGCACCAGAGGGGAATCTTACCTGATTCTGCTTCCCATATACACAATGTTCATAGAAATAAAAAACCAGAGAGAAGTTAGACATACCTTCAACCATACATTTACTGTGTAGTAGTCGAAGACCCTTCTCTCCGATATTCCCCAGTATTTGATGCCACAACATGACCTTTTCTCCAGAGACTATAAGATTTCTTTCTTCTTCAACTCCATTATCAGGAACAATGGAACTATTAAAACCGTCACTAATAGTGCTTCCTTGCAGCTTATACAGAGTTCCAAACCAAACTCCCTCCAACAACACCATTGCTCCTCGAACCATCCTGTAGATTTCCTTTTCAAATACTGGTTTTACCCCTGCATCGTCCATTTTGCTTATAGAAATCAAATTTCTAGCCAAACCTGGGATGTGCAGAACACCAGATAGTGTTCTAATCCTTCCATCTATGAGCCTCAAATTGACTTTTCCTCATCCTATGATTATGGTTGTCGAATCATCACCTAGGAAAACAGTACCTCCATCATACATTTCATTTAAAAAACCACTCCCTGTGGGGAGTCATATGAAAGGATGCACCTGAGTCAACCGACCATGCCTCATGATATGCATGTGTGCTTGAAGAAGCCAAGTACACATCCCCTCCTTCTTCCTTGGAGGTATTTTCTTCTGTAGAAGGATATTCTTCAGATCCCTTCTTTTTCTCAACTTTGGATCTACACTACTTCTTGTAGTTCCCTTCTTTTCCACATATCCAACATACCTTTACAAACTTTCCTGGAGATTTAGATCTACCCTTAGACTTAGATATCCCACTTGAGAACTTATATCTATTTCTTTCCTGGGAACGTCCTCTTGCAAATATAGTTTTTGTGCTCTGTCCTTCCATATTCTTTCGTTTCATCTCCTCCGACAAAAAGGATGAGACCACAAAATTCAAGGTAGTTGTATTACTACCTATGGCCACAACCAGACCATCCCACGAGTCTGGTAAAGAACACAATAAACCGATACATTTATCTTCATCTGAAATTTTAATATCAACAGACACTAACTGATTTACCATAGTATCGAAGGCATTCAAATGCTCTACCACTGAGTCTCCATCTCTCATCCTCATGTTATACAACTTATTTCTCAGGAATAGTTTATTTAATAGGGACTTACACTAATACAACTTCCCCAACTTATCCCATAAATCCTTGGTTGTAGATTCCTCTGACACATTCAGTAATAATGAATCTGAGAGACACAGTCGGATTGTGCTCTTTTCCTTCTGATCCAACTTTTTCCAGTCATCTGTTAAAGTTCTTGTAGGTGCAGTACCTGGACCTGCTACAATCCATTGATCTTTGTCCACCAACAGATCTTCCATATTGAGCTTCCACGGCTCAAAAATTTGCCCATTAAACTTCTCAATCTCAAATTTCAAATTGCCCGCCATTTCTTTTCACCTGAAAAATCAATACCACAGATCTCCCACTGTAACAAGGCTTATCATAGTCCCGAGCCAAACCCTTGACCACAAAGGCGTCCCACTGAAGCCAACCTCGCTTTGATACCAAATGTAGATTTTAACCTTGTACAATATTTACTGCAAACATATTTTTAGAACAAGAACAGAAAATATACAATGGCAAATACAAACATTACGCAGATATTTTTCCATGGAAACCCAAACCGGGAAAACCAACATATTATATATTCATTCATAGTGATACATTGTTTACAATACAATATACATATAGGATCCAGCGGCATCCAAAACCCTAACCCAATGACCTGGATTAGTCAACAACCCTAATTCCTTAACCAGAAATAGAAAACCATCGGAAAAAACCATGTGCCGAAAAACCGCCCAACAATGGACACGAAAATTGAGGCAACACAAAAAATGAGGCAAAAATGCGACATGTTTCCCAAGGAGGCCCCCCCTCAAACCCCACTGTGTGCCCGACGCAACGCGGAAAATACTACTCGTGCAAATAATATAACACATACTGTTGTGAGGGAAATCTCCCTACGAACTAGCAAATAGAGTTCAGAATTTGCATGCAAATATGACCGAAGAAAAACTACTTTCTACCTTCATCCCTAGATTTAAATCCCCTTTTCTTAGTAAATGCATGGAAAGATCAACCTACCTTGTTCCCGATGTTTGGTGTCGATCCTCCGTTGTACTTGATTACTTGTTCACAATACTTCTTCCAAAGATGACCTGCATACAAGACAAGCAACAACTATGCATGCATCCTACTTATATACTAACGGGTTAGAAATTCAAACATATACTAATCAAACTATAAAAAGTTCATGAATTGGGATGGGAAAAGCATTTTCTTTATTACTTTGAATGAGTAAACTTACAAAAGTTGAGACCGGCCACCGCTCCGCGAACCTGATCCTAGGATCCTCTTCTATTGTCCTCCAACTGCTTTGCTTTGTATCTCCTTTAGCATCAGGAAAGGCTAAATGGTTGGGACAATGGGAATACGCAAATGGGCAGAGTTTCTTTGCTATATTTTTCCTTCTCCAAATGGGACCCCTACCCCTTCTTTTATAGGCTAGAAGGAGCTAGGTATTTGGATGAACCCTTGGCCATGCATGGCCGGGAGTTTCAGTTAACTCACCCATAGCTTTTGTGTTCCATCGGAAACTTTCCTTTTTTCATTCTTTTGTTGGTCCACATGGGATTTTTTGGATCAGCCAGCGTGTACATGTGTGCAATAATGGAGTAGGGTGTGTGGGCCTTTATAAAAGAGGATTTTCAAAGAGTTGTTTAGCAGTGCTTTGGAAAAGAAGGGATATGATATGGCCTGATGCCAGGTAAGCATGTGTGATGCAATTTAGGGTTATAACAGATGCCCCCTAATGTGTGAGGTCAGAAGAGCATCTGATGACCGAAATACATTACCAATCTTTACTGATGTGCTGAACGATTAAGCTCAAGGATCGACCATGATCCCTGTTGTTGATACGATGAATCCTAACAAACGTCCTGATGTTACGCAGAAGTTGCACTTGTTTGGATTCAAGCGAATTCGAAAGTAGCAACAGTGTTCGAAGATTAGTCTAAGGTGTGTGGGATGATTCGTTCTCTTGCAAGATCGCGATGCTAAATCATCTAGATAGGCCTCGACTATATGCTTGAGATCATGAAAAGAAAAATACATGGCCTACTGGAAGGTGGCTCCATCATTTTTAAGACCAAAAGGCATTTTACGATACACTAATGTACCCCAAGGACAAATGAATGTCATTTTGTGTTGGTCTTTGGGTTTGATTTGGATTTGATTGTATCCCGAAAAACCATCCATGAAAGAAAAGGCCTCGCAACCAACACATTCATCAATTATCTGGTCAATGAATGGTGTTGGAAAATTATCTTTGGGACATGCCTTGTTCAAATCACGGAAATCAGTACATACACGAATCATGCCTTGTTTTTTATTAACCGGCACAGAATTTGACACCCATTGGGTCAAATGGATAGGATAGATAAAACCGTCCTTTAGCAATTTCTAAACCTCAATCTTGATGGCTGTTGCTTTCTTAGGATTAACTGGACGAAACTTCTATCGAACAAACTTGGCATCAGGATACATTGTGATCTCATGTTCAACTATTTTTGGATCGACACCTAGCATTTCCTCATAAGACCAGGCAAACACGTCGCAAAATTCTTTGAAACGATCTGTGTAGATTTGAATCTCTTTGGGGGAGCAATTCGCTCCGATGAAGACATTCTCCATGACGCCAGGGTTTTGGGAGATATTGATCGGTATGGTTTCAGCGATAGTTGCCATATTGCCCTCAGCATAAATTTTGTGTGTAGCTAAGATATTAATAGGGCACAACTGATCTCCCATCATGGTCACGGTGAATTCTCCTGCTTCGATTCGGCTTAACTCTGGGAGAAAATATGATCTGTGATGAAGATATTCCCAAGGTTTTTCCGAACTAGTCATTGCTTCGATTATTGCTTCGTCAGAAGGCAAGACTAAGTCTAACGAATCAGTGTTAGCGAGAGAACCCTGAGACCAAATAGCCTCTAGAAGTGGATCTAACTCTTGTGCAGGAGTCAGATTAGGGTTAGCTGAAGTGTGCAGGACTAAAGAGTATGCTACTTCAGTGACAGACAAGGGAATGGACATGCCTAGGTGCCCTGTCTCATCCATCGTGGTCGATGGGAAAGGAAGTATCCACGGATCCTCGAAATAAGTCGTACAGAATGATGAAACTTGAAAAATCTCAACCTTATGGTGTTTGGATATAAATTTGATATCATCATGAGGGGGTGGGTAATCAAAGGTACCCATCAAGGATGGGCACAAACCAACTCCTACGTTGACGATACCTGGTTGAGGATTATCAATCATTGGGAACTTGGATGCCCCCAAAACAGGGTCAGGTCTGGAGAAAGACAATTGATCGATGGTCACTATCCAGACCTCGTGTGGAAACAACAAGACCCGGAAAACTGTAGCAACCACAGCTTGCATAGCATAAGTCCAACTCCTTCCTAACAAGAGGTTATAGTCGAGGGGAGCATCGACTACCTCTACTTCGACACACATGGTCTTCCCTATTAACTGCATGGGGAAAGAAGGAACGATGCCATGTGGTCGGAACGAACAACCGTCGAAAGTAGTGAGGAGAGTAGGTGATGGAGACAAAATGAGCTGGCCAATGGCCTTCCAACATGCCAACGACATAACGCATGTCGAGGCACCCTCATCGACCACCGTGTGGAAGATATTTTGAGTAAAAGTTTTCGTGGGATAAGCCACTACTATCTGAAACGCTACGTGGTAAGTGTTGTTGGGAAATTATACCCTACAGACTAACAAGCTAGGGTTTAAACTTGCATGCAGATCATGACCCTTAAGAAATTACTTTTAACCTTCCACCCCAAATCTAAAACCCTTTTTCACATGCACACATGGGAAGAACCAACTAACCTTTTTATCGACGGTTGGTGTAGATCCTCCATTGAGCTTTATCCCGTTGCTTCTGCTGCTCCTTCCAAAAAGCGATACTTCAATCAAGACAAAACTACGCATGAATGCTAATGTTCTACTAGAGGATTAGAGATTAAACACAAATCAAATCAACATATAAAACTCGTGCATTTGGGGCAGGAAAAGTATCTTTTTATTAATCTCAAGATGAATCAACTTACAATGATTATAGAGACCGGCCACCGTTCCTCGATCCTGATCCTGGGCTCCTCCTCTTGTTTGTCCTCCAACTGCTTTGCTTGAATTCTCCTAAAGCTTGAGGAAAGGCTAAAGGGTTGGGACAAAATGGACTCGGCAATTGGGCAGAGTTTCTTTACTACGATTTTCCTCCTTTGAATAGTACCCCTACCCCTTCTTTTATAGGCTAGAAGGAGCTAGGGTTTTAGACGAACTCTCGGCCATGCATGGCTAGGAGTTCCAGTTAACTGACCCAAAGATTTTCGTCTCGGCGTAAAATTTCCTGATTTTTTGCTTTGTTAGGTAAACGCGGGCTGTAATGGGCTAGCCCGCGGTCCAACGCGTGCAGTAGAAGGTCAGCAAGCGTTCCAACACGCCCAGTGTTAGGTTAGGGTGCGGGTTGCTTACCTTAAGTGGTTTTTCAGGGTTTTATTCAGCATGGCTTTGGCAAGGAAGAGACATGAGTTGGCCTGATGTCAGGTAATCCTGTGTGGTGCATTTTAGGGTTATAACAGATGCCCCCTAATGTGTGAGGTTAGAAGAGCATCTGATGGCCGAAATACATTACCAATTCTTTACCAATCTGTACT
>ML791248.1:30640-57408 GCA_009831015.1 Picea engelmannii
AACATGAAAATATGTAATATAATCAAAGTTGCGTTCCAAGAGACGTACCCTAAGGAATCTTCGGTGTAGAGTAGGATCGTGCACATGGTATATTCTGTTTAGCTGCGACACAACCAGTTGAGCGTCTAGATAGACCCGGAGACAAGAGATATCCAATGACAAAGCGTCACGAAGCAACTCAATAACTGCGCTATACTCGGCAACATTGTTTGTGGTGTCACCTAAGCATATCCCTCCGGAAGATAAAAACTGACCTTGTGGTGTAAAGATTACCCAAGCTGCGGAGGCAAGCCTCCGCGTGTGTCGACTAGCACCGTCCGCATACCCAATGAACACCTCGGACTCACTTGACATCTGCCATAGTGACGAAAGATAACATTAATGACACATCTGAGACACGTTTTTCAAAAGAAATGAAAGAAAGTAATAGCACAAAGACTATACATATGTTACAAAAAGTTACCCACAGTGACCCTATGAGTAGTACTTCTTGAGGTAGAGCCCATTTCTAGGCTCCGCCAAAGAATTCCCTTCAAAATCGACCAAACGATAAGCGCCCTTCTTTAAAACCTCCTTAATAATGAAGGGTCTGAACCACATGGGTTTAAACTTGCCTGCCCCCAGGGGGTCCTTATCTTGGTCGTAAACCAGGACAAGGTCCCCCTCCGAGAAAACCCGAGGACGAACGGACCTATCATATTGACACTTAAACTTATGTTTATGAGCTTCGTTGGCCAGTGCCGCATCACGACATTGTTCATCAAGCTGCTCTAGGTGTACTAACCGTTCTTCAAGCGGAGAAGTGTCTGGCAATAACTGTACTGCCAACTTTAGAGATGGAATTTGACATTCAATGGGCAATACTACCTCCAGCCTGTAAACGAGTTGGAAAGGTGAGAAATCGGTTGCAGTCTTAACTGATGTTCGGTAAGCCCATAATGTCGAGTATAACATCAAATGCCAGTTTGACTTGGCTGAGTTGATGGTTCGCTGTAGCATTGTCTTAAGCGTTTTGTTAACAGCTTCCACATGCCCATTGGCTTGGGGATAGTAAGGTGATGAGTGTCCTTGCCGTAACCCAAGATTTGACGTTAACTCAGTCATCATTTGATTCTGAAAGTGACTGCCATGGTCAGTGACAATCTCTCTCGGGATGCCGAACTGTACTATAATCTAGTTAAATAAGAAGAGAGTTGCGGTCTCTCCATCATCTTTGAACGTCGGCATAGCTTCGAACCACTTGGTGAAGTAGTCAACAGCCACAATGATATAGCGATGCCCCCTGGCTGACGGGGGGTTGCAAGTAGTGTAATCAAGTCCCCACTTAGTGAAGGGACCGACGGTGATAACAGGAAACATAGGAGCTGGATGTGCCCTCATCTTCCGTGAGAAAATTTGGCACGGATGGCACTTCTTGACCGACTCAATACAATATTTGATAAGCGTGGGCCAGAAGTAACCTGCTCATAAGATCTTTTGGGTTGTTTCCAACCCGGATAGGTGACCGCCACAAGCTCCTGTATGACAATCATTGAGCACTATGACGGCCTCCTCATGAGTGAGACATCGACGTAAGATACAGTCTCGCCTCTCCGATACAATGTATCATTGAGTATGAGATAGTTCTTGTCCTGATGGCGTATCCGCCGACTCTCATCACAAGAAGAAGAGGTAGGACACTTCAAAGTCTGAAGATAGATCAGTATATCTCCGTACCAGGGGTTTGACGATTCGATCAAAAACATATCCCCCCGGATAGGCGATTCCTCAGGCACAACGTCACCTGACTCAACCGGAAGTTTCGAGATAAGTTCTGCGAAGACCAACGACTTTTTGGACTTGGCTGAAACGAAGTCTAAGTCGAACTCTTGGAGGATTACCATCCATCTACTGATTTTACCGTCGATAACTCGTCGTGTCAACATGTACTGGAATGGATTCACGACGGCTACGACGGTGGTCTTGCGAAACAGAACATAGTGACGGAACCTTTGAACAGTATGAACTGTCGCCAACGCAAGCTTTTCGAGATGGGTATAATTAAGTTCCGGTCCTACGAGGCCTCGGCTCTGGTAATAGATCACGTATTCAGAAAATGAATCATCTTCCTGAACTAAAACTATGCCTATGGTTAACTCTGCGGCCGCCAGATATAATAGGAAATCCTTGTTATAATTCGATGGTCGTAGCAGAGGTGCGGTTGTAAGGGCGTGTTTCAATGCGTCGAAATAGCGCTGCACTGCTTCGTCCCAGAGAAAAGGAACGTCTTTCTTCAGTAAACGCATGAAGCCCTTGGTGATTTCGGCATAGTTGGCAATGAAGCGTCGTAAGAAGTTCGCCTTGCTTTGAAGACTCTGAAGTTGTAAGATGGTGAGTGGGGGGGGAAACTGAACTATTGCCTCCACCTTGAGAGGATTGACCATGATCCCCGTTGTTGAAACAATGAATGCTAACAACCGTCCTGACGTGACGCAAAAGCTACACTTGTTGGGATTCAAGCGAATCTGGAAGTAGCGACAACGTTCAAAGATTAGTCGAAGGTGCGTAGGATGATCCTTTCACTTGCGAGAGCGTGATGCTAAATCATCTAAATATGCCTCGACTATATGTTTGAGGTCATGAAACGCAAAAGACATGGCCCACTGGAAAGTGGCTCCAGCGTTCTTGAGACCAAAAGGCATTTTTCGATAGGTGAATGTACCCCACGGACAAATGAATGTCGTTTTGTGTTGATCCTCAGGTTTGATTTGGATTTGGTTATAGCCCAAGAAACCATCCATGAATGAAAAGGCTTCACAACCGTCACACTCATCAATGATCTGGTCGATGAATGGGGTTGGATAATTGTCTTTTGGACATGCCTTGTTTAAATCATGAAAATGGGTACAAACACGAATCGTGCCTTGTTTTTTATCGACTGGCACGGGGTTTGACACCCATTGAGTCAAGTGAATAGGGTATATGAACCCTGCCTTAAGAAATTTCTCAACCTCATCTTTAATGGCTACTGCTTTCCTAGGATTTACTGGATGAAGTTTCTGTCGAATAGGCTTAGCATCAGGATACGTAGTGATCTCATGTTCAACTATTTTCAGATCGATGCCTGGCATTTCCTCATAAGACCAGGCAAAAACATCGCGGAATTCTTTAAACAGATCCGTGTAAATCTGAATCTCTTCAGGGGAGCAATCCACCCCGATGAAGACATTCTCCACGATGTCGGGGTTGCGGGAGATATTGATAGGTATCGTGGCAGCGATAGTCTCCATATTGCCTTCAGCATAAATATCCTGTGTCGCTAAAAGGTTAATGGGACAAGGCTGATCCCCTGTCATGGTGATAGTGAATTCTCCTGTCTCGATTCGGTGTAACTCTGGGAGGAAATATGATTTGTGGTGCAAATCATCCCAAGGTTTGTCCGGACCAGTCATTGCTTCAATTATAGCTTCGTCTAAAGGCAAGACTAAATCTAATGAATCGGTGTCGACAAGAGAATCCTGAGCCCAGATAGGCTCTGGAAGCGGATCCAACTCTTGTGCGGGAGTCGGATCGGGAGTAGTTGAAGCTTGCTGGACTAAAGAGTACGCTACTTCAACGGTCGACAAGGGCATGGACATGCCGGGGTGCCCTATCGCATCCATCGTGTCCGATGGGGAAGGAAGAATCCATGGATCCTCAAAGTAAGTCGTGCGGAACGACGAAACATGGAAAATCTCAGCCTTATGGTGAGTTGATATAAACTTGACATCCCCTTGAGGAGGTGGGTAATTGAAAGTAACCATCAAAGATGGGCACAAACCGACTCCTATGTTAACGACACCGGCTTGAGGATTATCTACTAGGGGAACCGTGGATGCCCCCAAGGCTGGGTCAGGCCGAGAGAAGGACAACTGATCTATGGTCACTATCCGGCCTTCATGTGGAAACAAGAGGACTCGGAAAATGGTAGCAACCACCGCTTGCATGGCATAAGTCCAACTACGACCTAACAAGAGATTGTAGTCGATGGGGGCATTGACTACCTCTACTTCGACGCACACAGTCTTTCCCCCTAACTACACAGGGAAAGAAGGAATGATGCCATGTGGTCGAAAAGAACGACCGTCGAACGCAGTGAGGAGAGTAGGTGACGGAGACAACTCAGGTTTACCAATGGCTTTCCAGCATGCTAACGACATAACGCAAGTCGAAGCACCCTCGTCTACCATCGTGCGGAAGATATTCTGTGTAAAAGTTTTCATGGGGTGAGCCACTACTATCTGAAATGCGACATGGTAAGGTAAACGAGGTTTCAAGTCAGTCGTATATAACATGATGGTACCCGGGTTACAAGTCTCAATAGAGCCTAAAGCAGTCAACAAGGCCTTTCTCTGAGCCGGGCAACTTTGGAGGACCTCCAAAGCAGACATAGCACAAGGGGTTTGTGATAAATCTTCCACCACAGAGTAGTTCTGGGCGGCCCTTGCGTTTGGATTGTGAGAAGCTCGCTTAAACGCACCTTTTGGAATGCGTGTCATTGTTTCACCCAACATCTTCTCGATCTGTAGAGGAAGAGATGGGATCTCGGCTTCTTTTCCCTTCTCAGAGGCGCTTGGTTTGCTATAGTCGTGTGCTCTAGTCGTTATGAAAGAATCACTTTTAACCATATATACGTTCGCGGAAGATGAATTGTTTGGAGGAGGGCAGTTTTCCTGGTTGCCCCCTTCGCCACTCGCAAAGGCTTGAGTTAAATTTTGCCCATGCTGAAAGGGATTAGTCAACACGGCTTGCTGTTGCTGTGTGACAAACTTCTGGGCCTCCGCAAGTCGAGGGCATAAATGGGTCGGGTGGTCTTCCGCACATAGGTTGCACGGATACCTCGCCTTCCTCTTCTCCGTATGGCCCTCGCCAACATTTTCAGTTGGTTTTTTATCCCCCTTACCCCTCTTACGTTGTTTTTTCTTCCCTTCAGGCTGTTGGTTGGCCTTTGGGTTCGTCGTCTGCACGGAGTGTAATTCCGACGTTTGGGTAGGGGGAGCAGCCAAAGTAGTAGTCGGGCTGGCCGCTGAGTGTTGTATAGATAACTGTTGCAATTGTTTTGTCAATTGCTCAGCGGGCTTGGTTTGTGCCGAACCAATGATACCATCGGCATGTGGTCTGGCTCTCTGTCTGGTTTTCTCCGGTATCGAACATGGGGCATCTGGTAAGATGTTGTATAACAAACCGAACTGAGAATAGATGAGCTCAAACTGTTGAGCCCTCATAATGGCATCTTCTTCAGAGAAAACTCTGGACGTGGCGATGTCTTTGGACAACTGTGGGACCAAGGACTTAATGAACCACTCCAGTAGGAATGTTGGTGGGACAGGTACTTTGATAAGACTCTTTCGGCGTTGCCACTCTCGAATGTGATCCGAGATATGGTCCGCTGTCGTCTGCTCAAAATTGGCTAGCAACTCTGTGCCGACGTCGTATCTCACAGGTAACTTGAAATGGTTAAGGAAGACCATCGCCAGTTCACCAAAAGAAGAGTATCGTGAACGATCAAGCTCTATGTACCATTTCGCGGCACTCCCAATAAGAGTGCGTTGGAACAATCGCAACTGGACAGAGTCATCTTTCAGTGAATTCGATGAACACCAAAGATGGAAAGTAGTCACGTGATCACCTGGGTCTTCGTTAGGCTTGGCCTCGAACTTTGGAATGTCTGAAGGCAACTTTGTTGGCATAGGAGGCCAACGTGGATCATGACAGATAGGATCATTTAACAACCGTGTCAAATCCGGCAAGTGTAACATCACCAAGAATGGTAGTTTTGGTTGCTGCTGATAGCCTGGATAAAGGGGTCCTGGAGTTTGACTGGCACCAGGTTGCCAGGAAAAGTTGGGCTGTTGGCCGGGGTTTTGGTAGAAACCATGGCCCTGACCAGCGTAAGGGTTTTTCATCTGAGGAGACATCATTGGCTGATTCCCCATGAAGGACATAGGTTGTTGGGCATTCATCGTGTTCGGCGGACTTTGGGAAGGATTACCCCATGCCGGTCCTGACGGGAGAGGCATAGAGGTCTGTCCGGGGTTCCATTGACTGTGAAAATAATTACCCCAGATTGGCATTCCAGAGGAAGGAATGGATCCTTGTCCTGAGTTCCAAGGTCCTGGTATATGTGCCCCTGACGCAGGAATAGTACCCTGTGCCGGTGTAGACTGTCCAAAAATGGGTATGCCCCTAGCTGGGAAAGCAGCGGATGCGAAAGTGTTATTACCAAACGTCCTGTTCCAAACAAACGGTGATGAACCTACCGGCTGATTTTGCGCAGGTGTTCCTTGACTCCCTACTCCAAATGGACTCGTGTGTGCAGGTTGCCCGGCGGACTGCTGATGCAGACCACCAATCGAAGGGGATGAAGGAGGGATGTGGCCTCCAGCGTAAGGAAAAGTGTTGAAAGGGACAGGAATTCCCCCAAGATGACCTTGCAGGGGAGCGGTAGAGCTCCCTGCCCCCAAACCCAAAGTCTGTAAAGTGGAGTAAGTGAGTACAGGGCTTGTACCCGAACTAGGCATACCGTATGAAAACGGAGCGCCTGTCGCACTAGGTGTGTAAGGAGGTGTGGCCGCCACGATAGATGGGGTCGGTCCACTGTGTGACGTAGTTTCGACCGAGACTGTGGTGGCCCGAACCACCGACAAAGGCAAGTTAGGAGAAGCTTCTCCTGTGGTAGCAACAGTGATGGGAATGGAAGAAATCCCAGTTGAAGTAACAAAGTTTGGTTCCATCACTGGGTTAGGCACTGACAGGCGTTCGTATAATTGAATTGGCACAATAATGTCCGGCCAAGTATCAGTGTTTGAAGTTTCAACCAATCCAAGATTGGCGGTTGATTCCTCCGGGGGTTGTTCGGGCTCAAAAGCCCCGGTTGCTTCGAAAGACCCTTGATGGTCTAGCTTATGCTTCAAATCTAAAACACTTTTTCACATGCACACATGGGAAGAACCAAATAACCTTTTTATCGACGGCTGGTGTAGATCCTCCGTTGAGCTTTATCCCGTTGCTTCTGCTGCTCCTTCCAAAAAGCAATCCTGGAATCAAGACAAAACTACGCATGCATGCTAATGTTCTACTAGAGGATTAGAGATTAAACACAAATCAAATCAACATATAAAACTCGTGTATTTGGGGCGGGAAAATTATCTTTTTATTAATCTCAAGATGAATCAACTTACAATGATTATAGAGACCGGCCACCGTTCCTCGATCCTGATCCTGGGCTCCTCCTCTTCTTTGTCCTCCAACTGCTTTGCTTGAATTCTCCTAAAGCTTGAGGAAAGGCTAAAGGGTTGGGACAAAATGGACTCGGCAATTGGGCAGAGTTTCTTTGCTATGATTTTCCTCCTTTGAATAGTACCCCTACCCCTTCTTTTATAGGCTAGAAGGAGCTAGGGTTTTAGACGAACTCCTGGCCATGCATGGCTAGGAGTTCCAGTTAACTGACCCAAAGCTTTTCGTCCCGGTGGAAACTTTCCTGATTTTTTGCTTTGTTAGGTAAACGCGGGCTGTAATGGGCTAGCCCGCGGTCCAACGCGTGCAGTAGAAGGTCAGAAAGCATTCCAACGCGCCCAGTGTTAGGTTAGGGCGCCGATTGCTTACCTTAAGTGGTTTTTCAGGGTTTTATTCAGCATGGCTTTGGCAAGGAAGAGACATGAGTTGGCATGATGCCAGGTAAGCCTGTGTGGTGCATTTTAGGGTTATAACAGTAAGGAAGACGAGGTTTTAAGTCGGTTGTATCTAACATGATGGTACCCGGATTACAAGTCTCGGTAGAGCCCAAAGTGGTTAACAAGGATTTCCTCTGAGAAGGGCAGCTTTGGAGGACCTCCAAAGTAGACATCGCACAAGGGGTTTGTGATAAATATTCCACCACATAGTAGTTTTGGGCGACCCTTGCATTTGGGTTATGAGAATATTTTTTAAATGCACCTTTTGGGATGCGTGTCATTGTTTCACCCAACGTCTTCTCAATCTGTAGAGGAAGAGATGGGAGGTCAGCTTCTTTACCCTTCTCAGAAGTGCTTGGTTTATTATAATCGTGCACTCTAGTCGATATAAAAGCATCACCCCTAACCATATATACATTCGTGGATGCGGGGTTGTTCAGAGGCGGACAGGGTTCTTGGCTACCCCCTTCTGTGCTTGCAGAGGCTTGAGTTAGATTTTTCCCATGTTGAAATGGATTAGTCAACACCGCCTGTTGTTGTTGTGTGAAAAATTTTTGGGCCTCTGCAAGTCGAGGACATATATGGGTCAGGTGGTCTTCCACGCACAAGTTGCATGGATACCTCGCCTTCCATTTTTCAGTGTTGTCCCCGCCAGCATTATCGGTGGGTTTTTTATCCCCCTTACCCTTCCTTCATTGTTTTCTCTTCCCTTCAAGCTGTTGGGTGGCCTTTGGGTTAGTTGACTTCACGGTGTGTACCTATGTTGTTTTGGTAGGGGGAGCAGCCAAAGCAGTAGTTTGGTTGGTCGTTGTGTGTTGTATAGACAACTGTTACAACTTCTTTGTCAATTGCTCAGTAGGCTTTGTTTGTGCTGAACCGACAATACCATCGGCATGTGGTCCAACTCTCTATCTAGTTTTATCCAATATTGAACGTGGCGCATCTGGAAAGATGTTGTATAATAAACCAGACTGAGAATAGATGAGCTCAAACTGTTGAGCCCTCATGATGGTGTCTTCTTGGGAGAAAACTCCTGACGTCACAACATCTTTGGATAATTGCGGGACCAAAGACTTAAGGAACCACTCAAGAAGGAATGTTGGTGGGACTGGTACCTTGATTAAACTCTTCCAGCGTCTCCATTCTCGGATGTGATCAGAGATATGGTCTGTTGTTGTCTGTTCGAAATTGGCGAGCAACTCTGTGTCAGCGTCGTATCTCATAGATAACTAGAAATGGTTCAAGAAATCCATCGCCAATTCGCCAAAAGAAGAGTATCTTGAGTGATCGAGCTCAATGTACCATTTCACGACACTCCCAATGAGAGTACGTTGAAACAATCGCAACTGTACAGAGTCATCTTTCAATGAGTTAGATGAGCACCAAAGATGGAAGGTAGTCACATGATCTCCTGGATCTTCGTTAGGCTTGGCTTTGAACTTTGGAATGTCCGAAGGCAACTTTGTCGGCATAGGAGGCCAACGCGGATCATGAAAAATAGGGTCATTCAACAACCTTGTCAAATCTGGCAAGTGTAAAGTCGCCAGGAAAGGTAGTTTGGGTTGTTGGTGATAACCTGGGGAAAAGGGGCCTGGAGTTTGACTGGCACAAGGTTTCCAGGAAAAGTTTGGCTGCTGGCCCGGATTCTAGAAGAAACCATGGCCCTAGCCAGCGTAAGGATTTTGCATATGTATTGGAGACATCATCGGATGATTTCCCAAATAGGACATAGAATGTTGGGCATGCATTATATTCAAAGGACTTTGGGAAGGATTACCCCATGCCGGTCCTGTGGGGATAGGCATAGTAGTTTGTCCGGGGTTCCATTGATTGTGGAAAGAATTACCCCAGATCGACATTCTGGATGAGGGAACAGATCCCTACCTTGAATTCCAAGGACCTGTTAGGTTTGCCCCTTATGCAAGAATAGTACCCTGCATAGAAGTAGATTGTCCAAAAATGGGGTTTCCTCCAGTCGGGAAAGCGGCTGACGAGAAGGTGTTGTTACCAAACATTTTGTTCAAAGAAAACGGTGTCGAACCTACCAACATACTATGCGAAGGTGGTCCTTGACTCCCCGCTCCAAATAAACTATTGTGTGTAGGTTGCCCGACGGATTGTTGATGCGAGCCACCGAGTGAAGGGGACGAAGGAGGGATATGACCTCCTCTGTAAGGGAAAGCGTTAAAAGGAGCAGGAGTGCCCCCCATGTGACCTTGCAGAGGAGCGCTAGAGCTCCCTACCCCAGACCCAAAGTCTGTAAAGTGGAGTAGGAAAGTACACGACTTGTACCCGAACTAGGCATCCCGTATGAGAATGGAGGGCCTGTCGCACTAGGTGTGAAAGGGGTTGTGGACATCGCCAAAGACGGGATCAAACCACTATGCGAAGTAGTTGTGGTCAAGACCATGGTGGATCGGATTGACGACAGTGGCTTAGGAGGTGAAAGCTTTCCTGTGGTGACAACCGTAGTGGGAATTGAAGAATTCCTAGAAGGAGTAACAACATTTGTTTCCATTGTTGTGTGCAACACTGTCTGGCACTCGTAAAATTGAATTGGTACAATGAAAGGTGCCAAGAAATTAGTGGTTGGGGTTTCAACTGGGCCAAGAGAGGTTGCTTCAAGGTCCAAAATGATCGATTCCTCCAGGGGTTGGTGGGGCACAATGGTTTGTAACCCGGTCGCTTCAAAAGACCCTTGTTGGTCTATATTTTGCCTTAATGGTGGCGGGGGTGGCTCCAGTGTAACCGGCGGCAGGCCAAGAAGCCTTCGTGACCAGCGGAGCTCGGGATCCTCCACTGTGTGAGAATATCCAAGACACTCTAAGGTATTCTAAACGTTCAAAAGTAACACACACTAAAAAAAGAAAAGTTCCTAGAAGATAAGACAGGCAAACACTAAATTAATTGGAAGAACAGTTACAACAACCAACACTAGAGAAACTTACCGGTGCAAGTGAAAATCGAACACGGAAGCACCCTTCGGGTATACTCTGCAAAGCGTTGCCCAATGTCTATCCTAGGTACCGTGGTATACCCCTGCAGTCACCTATGTATGTCCCTAAAAAAGATTGGCAACTAGGTTGCCAACGCGCGAACAGTCACCAGGCGGGTACAGTCGAAAGTCGGGTAGACCACAATGAGCAGGGTATCGAGCCCGAAACCTTTCAAGCGTATCGAGAGAAAATGGTCTAGAAAACAACTGAGGACCTCGAATGGATTCGAGACCCACGAAGCCCCGTGGCAAATGCAAACGACGGAATCCCAAAACAAGCCCTCTATATGTGTTCTCCACTATGATTGGTCTAGCTTTGGAGGGGTTATCTCCGCTACCTTTCCGCACGTGACCTCATGTTTATCCCCTGTGTTAGAGGGGGGTCCTATATAACTTTCACGACACTAGACTTAGACACTCCCTAACTCATACTCCAATGTTTGATTTTAAATGGCCTTGAAGAGTTTCCTCTCCAACCTAATCCAAGGCCCTAATCCTGAACTAGTTGGTGAACCCTGCAAACATAAAAGTCTAGTAGATTTTAAATTTAGTGTTAATTTTATGGCTTTGTCTTACGTCAAGGGGTATGAAAGTGAAACTGATGATGTGTAAAATACGAAAGCAAAAAATGAGTAAAAAGCTGGAAACAAAAAAAAATTCTTAATGCAAAATTTCAACAACTTTTCAAAAAAAAAAAAAATTAACTTTTCTAAGATTTTGGACAGCAAACTCAAAGGAATTTCACTCGACTACGAGCTACTTATGATCTAAGTGAACTGCAAAAAATTATGAAATAAACGACTTTTCCCTGGCTAATAATGCAGAAACACACTTTTCAACCAAACAAGAAAATGAAAAGAGATTTTGTTTTTATTTAAATGCTAGTAAAGCAAGAAAAGAAAAATACCGAAAAGAAAAAACCAAGAAAAACAACTCTAGCCTAATCACAGATCGCAAAGAATCAGGTCAAAAATCACACACTAGCAAATTTTTTTAAAACAATGACTCTCACACTTGTCTAAAAACCTTAAAAATTCTTTTATTTTTATGACAACTTTTTTAACTGAGAAAAAGCAGGCTAAGGGTAAGATTAATCCTAAGATACTGACTGCTCAAACAGAGATTCAAACACCTGAGAGGAATAATTCTTATCAAGGGAAAGGATGATTGTCTTACCCTCAACAAAAAGTATCATGTACAAGCATGCGACTGTTAATCAAACAGTACGTGTGCGAACGTGCGCTGGATAGAGACAGAGAGTGTGTACACGCGGGCTGACCTTGTACAGGCCGCGTGTATATCTAAACTCTGAGAAAAATGAAAACAGAGAACCCAAAACTAGGAAGAGACCACTGATATTGATAACCAGGATCCCTTGAAGGCTTGAACACTCTTTTTAACAGAAAAACAAATAATGTAAGGAAAAAATGATAAGGCAAAAACAATCTGAGATAGGACTGCTAGCAAACAAGACTCAGACTGAATTCCAGAAAACCCCCTGAGAATGTGTGATTCTAACAGGGAAGAGGATGACTGCCTCTGAAGTTCTCCGAACTCTACACGCTACTGCTACTTCTTCAGCTAGCGTTCACATGAAGACTGTAAGAGAGTAGGGTGTGGGTACCCGCGTGCAGACTTTATGCAGGCCGCGTGTAACTTTTTGGGTCCCAAAAAACACATTCAAGAAAAAGATAGGGAAAGCTGGTATGGAAAACCAGACTCCCTGCTAGCTCAGACCTTACAGAAACTAAAAGAAAAAATAGGCAAGAAAAACTAGTATGTAAAACTACCCAAAAATGAAATAAAATTCCAGGAACCCTAGAGAGTTTCCCTAGTATGGTTGCCAATTTTGTTGTAAGGGAAATCTCCCTACGGACTAGAAAATAGAGTTCAGACTTTGCATGCAGATACGACCAAAGAAAAACTACTTTCTACCGTCATCCCTAGATTTAAATCCCCTTTTCTTAGTAAATGCATGGAAAGATCAACCTACCTCGTTCCCGATGTTTGGTGTCGATCCTCCATTGTACCTGATTACTTGTTCGCAATACTTCTTCCAAAGATGACCTGCATACAAGACAAGCAACAACTATGCATGCATCCTACTTATATACTAACGGGTTAGAAATCCAAACATATACTAATCAAACTATAAAAAGTTCATGAATTGGGACAGGAATAGCATTTTCTTTATTACTTTGAATGAGTCAACTTACAAAAGTTGAGACCAGCCACTGCTCCGCGAACCTGATCCTGGGCTCCTCTTCTACTGTCCTCCAACTACTTTGCTTTGTATATCCTTTGGCATCAGGAAAGGCTAAAAGGTTGGGACAATGGGAATACGCAAATGGGCAAAGTTTCTTTGCTATATTTTTCCTTCTCCAAATGGGACCCCTACCCCTTCTTTTATAGGCTAGAAGGAGCTAGGTATTTGGATGAACCCTCGGCCATGCATGGCTAGGAGTTTCAGTTAACTCACCCATATCTTTTGTGTTACGTCGGAAACTTTCCTTTTTTCGTTCTTTTGTTGGTCCACACGGGTTGTTTTGGGTCAGCCAACATGTACACGTGTGCAGTAATGGAGTAGGGCACGTGGGCCTTTATAAAAGAGGATTTTCAAAGAGTTGTTTAGCAGTGCTTTGGAAAAGAAGGGATATGAGATGGCCTGATGCCAGGTAAGCATGTGTGATGCAATTTAGGGTTATAACACATACCCAACACTTCTCCTTTTCCTTCTACCATATTTCCAATCTAAAGAGGATTTAGAAGATTTGGCCCTTGTTTTACTATCAATTCCTTGCATGAGATAGATCCCTTAGAGAATTCAAGTTCTTGGACTGGGTTCCTTTAAGACTCTGACTCTTCCTATCCACTAACCAACTTTTTTTTTGCATAGATTCTATAGCATAAGGAATGAGTTTTTCATCTACCAATGAAGAAGCAATTTTGGAGGTGGAACTGGGTTTTGTAGCTACTATTGTGGGACTAGGCTTTGTATTCTTATTGTGACCTAGCCAAGAACTAGATTTTTCCCCTAATATTTCTCTTGCTACCATTTTTTTGTACAAGGCAGTTAGTTTTAATGGCTCTTACTACATCATGAAATATTCCTCTTGAGTATCTACCTCAATTCATGCATCCTATTATGACCTAATTTTTATGTAGAACACTTTGTATGAGAGCTAATAAAGATGAGGTCAACAATTCCTCTTGTTGATCCCCTTGTCATGTTTTCTTCCTAAACTAGTGGAAATAATATGTTGTGCCTTTGGTATCTCCTCGGCAACAACACCAAAATTGATAGTTATTTTAATCACCCTTCCTATTGTAGGAGGAATGATTAAATTAATTAATCATTTAAATATCAACACAGGAAATAGAATTATTTGTGAGATATTGTACATTATATGCGTAGGCCTCAGGTCTCTTATACAGTTGGTTTCTATAATGAATTCATAGAAGGAATTACATTTCTAATATAAGAAAGGAAATTGCATTAACACCTTGTTGAAATCAAATTACAGAATCAAATCACACTCGTGAACTAAAAACTCACACTTACATATTTAAATAGAAATTACACACTTGAAAATTTATATAAAAATTATGTCTAAGACTAAATCACATTGCAGTAACTCTCTCCTAATTTCCACATTAACCAAACATAGGATCTCACAAATATAGTTTTGAATGTAAAACAAATAACCACACAATCACACACAAATCATATAAACAAACATATAAAGGAAGTGAACAACAACAACATTATTATTATGTTGAGTCATCCCTACCAAACATAATAGAGGTATTGGAATTAAAATACAAGATAATTAAATGAGCATATATATCCTACTATTACTAACAAAAACATACGGAAAATACTAAACTAGAGTTCCTTGTATTTTTTTTTCAAAGTTACAAAGCCTGGGGAAAACCCTGGATTCTTTAGGGCACAAGGATGGTCAACAACAAGGATTGAAGCCATTACAATAATATACTCTTTTAAGAGCTCAACATGTCACTTGTGTGAATTGAACCTGGGTGGGGAAGATAACAAGCATTCCTCCCAACCACCTGAGCTAAATGCAATTAACTAGAGCTCCTTATATTATATCAAAACAAGTCTTCAATACTTCAAGAAATATGTCTCCATCATCTCTATCTAGAACTAAAAGAGATCAATGGCCCAAAATTTATCGTGGGGACGTAGGCCCATTGGGGGATGAAAAGAACTCAAGTGTTGTGAATGGTATAAATGTATCCCACTCTTTTAGATCTATTATTGAAATTGCATTACAGGGAGAAAATTATGTTAGAGTCCCAAAGGGATAAATGTGCTTCAAATGGACAAGATCACATTAAGTTAATTAAAATCTCAAATCAATAGCCTGTATTCCTTTGCAGAGAACCTTCCCCCACTAGTGCTAAAGGTTGTGGCCCTACAAAAGGAGAATATCACCCACAGAGAATCTGGGATATCCACCTAGGAAAGGATTCCACTGAGACCCCCAAGGAACATATCCCTCCTAATTATCCCAACCTACCACATGTTTGTCATGAAAGAAAAAATTCGTAGCTTATGCCATTAAATCTAGAAAATTTTCTTCTCCCGCCTCATTTTACATGAGAATTTTAAGTGAAAGTGGCTCTAGAAAATCAATGAAGCTTAAATTAATTCTTATTATTATCATCTAAATTTGAATCTTGCCACCTTTTACAATTTCCACCCTCTAATCAAAATCAAGAATTGGATTTGCCAACTAATTTACAATCATATCCCGTTATAACTTTTTTCAATTCTCTCTTAAATCTTTTGTTATCCACCATCCAAAAAGTAGCTAAGACCCCCTCCAAATAATCCTCTTCTCAATCCATGATACATCACTTATGAATGAATGGTGTGTCCTCCCTTAATCCACCATCCTTAATAAACTAATTTTTCAAGGTAGGCACTCCTAAACAAAGTTCCACCAGCACCCACTAGTTAATTGGGGTTGCCTATGGCAGATTTGTATAGGGATAGGGAAGGGCCCCTTATTGAGCCTCTGAGTTGGCACAACTCATTTACCTAGACACCTACCTATTTCCCAAATTCATGGAGCTTTATACCAAAAACTGCAACCCTTCCACCTAATTTGTAATGTCTAAAAATGATAAGACATAGATTTTCCAAATCACTACCAAATCCATCTCTACCATGTTGGGAAGCTCTGTAGGAACTATATTTCTATCCCCAGAATTATAGTGGAATAGGTATATGGGCCTTACATGTGAGTATACAAATCCATGTTGTAAACATTATTATACAACCAAGGCTCTACTCAATTGGTGTCTCCTCCCTTCCTGACCAAGAACTTCCCTAACTTGGTCCAAGATTCCATATCCTTCTTCACCCTAATCCTAGGAAGGGATGATACTTCTTTAGTAAATGAAAGTATGTTGGCCATACTTGACCTATTCCATGGCCACTCGACCCCTTATTTCAAGTACATTAAGGCCATAGTTATAAACATGACACATCAATTGGACAACTTTAATGTTGACAGGTTGTTCCATTCTTGTTCATACCTAGTGTACCTATTCATATTCTATCATTACTCCTCTCTATCTCACCTAGGGATACAATAGTTCAAATATGGACAACCCATTAGGTACATTAACTGGCTACCATGGGTTAATAAGGGTGAACTAGGATCCTCCATGTTTAAATTCATAAACGACTTCATTTTCACTCCTTTGATAGTAAAAAAGGAAAGATCTCGTGAATTCTCGAGGAGTTCCAACCCTACCTACAATTCGATGTTGATAGTAGGAAGGGTGACTAGTTCCTAGGAGAGGATTTCATTGTGATCAAGATGTAATGAATTGAATGTGCTCCATACAAAATTCCTAAGCTCCTCGCCATGAGAATTTTTTTATTAGAGTATGTCAAACAATTGGTTGAAATTGATAATATTCATTTCTTGGAATCCAAGAAGAAGATTTGCTTTAAATATCCCCATTATCATGGGAGGCTATGATTTCTTAGATAATAAGGGTGGAAAGGAGTATACATAGATCCTAAAGAGAATTTTTTTCCCTCGAGATAATCCCTCAAAGTACAACCCTCATTTCACCATCTCGCCAAAAAAGAGAAAAAATAATCCAGGGCCTAATGATCGTAAGAAGAGGCCCTTGGAGGAGAAAGTAGTTAAAATGCACTCTTGGATACAAGTGAAATCCATATCAGAAGCTAGTGTAGAGATAAATAATTCCATACTTGAATCTGTCCTGATTGCTCATCCTAACAAGAAATAGGTACCAACTTATTTGTATTTCTACAGGCCAAAATATGATCTAGTCACCAAGGTAGAGATGAAATTCACAACCTTATGTAAGAAGAGAAGAAATTATGTAATAGAGGACAACTTCATAAAGAAGAATATGGGGGCATATTGGAGGATGAGGTTATACCTTAGTGATGAGAAGATACTTTATGGACAAGTGTCTAAGGATGAGGAATTCTCTAAACTATATGATGAAGCCCCAAATAAGGAAGATGAGGAGGAGGAGGAGGAGGAAGTTGTGGAAAAAATTTGCATGATGTGGTTCAATTAAAGGGTATAGGAGGCGCAAGAAACTTCATCTACAACTATCATGCTACCTGCCTTAGGAGAAGTCCAAAATTATGAGAAGGATATGCCCATACTAAAATCCATGGGGTTAAAGGGAAACAAGGTCAGACTAAGCCCTTCATTATGGAGGAGAGGCCCAAAGACTTGGGACTAGGAGTTGATCATGATGCCCCAATTACTAAAAAGGGGATATTTGTAGTCCACCTTTGTCCCCTTATCAAGAAAAAACAAAAAAAATTGAGAAGATGATGGGAATCCTGACCCAAGATATTCCTCCAAAAAAACCCACACCACCCACTTCTCCTTAATAAAAGAGAAAATCATGTAGGAAGGGGGCCAACAAGATTTAACACAAAGAGGGAGTGAGGAAAAGAATGTAGAGGAGGAAGAGAAGAAATAACATTAAGTAGATATGAAATATATAGTGGCAAAAGAGCAGAGAAAATTAGAGCTAAAGGCCTAAGAAGCATAAGAGAAGGAAAGGGTGGATGAAGAGAGAAGAGTTGTAGTAGAAAAATATTCCTAAGTGTTACGAAAAACTAAGTCATATGGCTATGAGTCATGGCCACAATAGAGTGGTGCCCTAAAAGACTTCTCTTAGACTCAAACTAGGTAATTAATTAAAAATAACTACTTGCAGTAACTAAATTTCAAAGAATAGGAAAGAGAACATACTTGAAACCCAACATTTGAATTCAATCCCGCTCAAGGACTTTTGCTCCAAAACTCTTACATAACAATCCTTTGAAACTCTTGCCAAAAAAAGAAGCGTGCAACTCCAAATAGGTAGCTATATGCTAACTAACTAGACATGATCATTTCAATTTCCATAGTAGACTCAAAGATGGATATAAACAATCGCATTAAAAGCATGAATCAACAAATATAAATGGACGAGAATGAGAGATATTTTATTAATAGAAGCATAAAAGTTGGCTACAACCTATAACCACTGCGGCACAGTCCTGAAACTAGGATCCAAGTTCCTCCACCCAAGGGCAAAGATGACAAGCACAACCTCCAAATCTTTTTGTTCCAACATGTCCAAGGAAGCAATAAATTTCTTCCTGACAAGATAGGGGGAAACACAAATATTGAAAACAAGGGTTTTCAAGCAGGGAATGACAATCTCGTGTGCAAGGAGAAAAGGGGACTTGCAGGGCTATAAGGAAAATGGCAGCATAAGAGTGCATTTATTTGATATATTTTTCGTCCATCCCAAGGCTCTCTTGTATACTCACTTTTGATAGTTGGAGTAGTATGAACGGGCTACAGGAGGTCGGGAACCTAGGTAACCCATCAAATCCACCCGAAATATTGAGATTTATTATTTTTTGAGCCAATTAAACATGTACATGGGTTGCTAGCTAGCAAGGTGCGTATGTACATGAGTTTCTTTAAGGAGAGTCACGTACATAAGGAAAAATGGGGTTTTAAAAGATATTTTTAGGGAGGAAAAGGGGTATTTTTCTCCTTCAAGCAGGGAAAGGGATGTAACTGAGGTCAATGAGTTGTCATGGGTATATGTGGTGTCAAATGACGCTATAACACTAGGAAGCAGAGGAAATGAAGAGAGAAAAAGTGGAGGCAAGAAAGGAATAAAAAGAAAGAAATGCCATAGAGGAAAAAGTAGCCAATGAGACTACCCAATAAGAATAACAGAAGGAGACAAATGAAGAGACTCAGGAAGAGAAGATGAAAATTAAGAACGGGAAAGAAGAAGAAGATGTTGGAACTAAGAAGGAAAGAAAAAATCTATTATGAGGAGAAACGAAGGGTGAAGCTAAGAACATCATGCCAAAATCATGCGTGCCTCAGCAAGTTGGAGTACCTCCTCATTCTAAGCCATATTCCTTTTCCCCTTTCAAGTTTTCAAACATTATTTATCTAGCTATACCAAGAGGGGTGCCTAGCACACCTACTGTTAGCACCTCACATACAACTATTCCATATCCCTCATGGTTCATTATTGTTTAGCCCTTGGACTATTGTGACCCCTTGAGATAGTTAGGAAGGAAAATAAAATGTGGTGGGCCAACAAAGATGCACTAGCTACCATAGATCCTTATGATCCTATAGCCCAGCCGAAGTTCATCCCTATCTAAAATCACAAGATAGAACAATAAACCATAACCACCTTAGAGCCCTTGCTTAAGAATCCATGTTCATAAATGGGGCCTCAAGACTAATGGGATACCCAAGTGAAGTTTGAAACTGCTAACTTACCTCCTATTGAAGAAATTCTAGTGGCAACAAGCTCTAGCAATATGGAGTATGACAGTCAACTCCAACAATGGGTTATTCAAGGTCGTGTTGTGGTGATAAAAAAAAAACCCTAATTCTTCACCATGTTTCGATTGCAAATTAGGGTCCCTTTAGTTTTATTTGCATCCCTCATCTATTTCCCTTTGATTTGATTGGATTTGAATGGTTTGCATTTTTTTTAGAGTGACCTTGATGTTGTCTCCTTTCGTATTTATCGGTTTGAATTTCATGAATTCCAACATGAAATTCAAACAAGATTTTGACTTCATTCATTTTTTAATGACTTCTATGTTGACGAAAGAACTTCCTAGTTCAAAATTATTATAAGGTTAAATTTTTGCTATAACTCTTATTTTATGATTTTTGTTTGCTCTATGTCATGATTACTACCGAGCCATAGAATTGACCTCAAATGAATAATCAAAGACTTGGTGTGTCGTAACTAGAGTCATGATATTTGTTGTTACATGAATTGCTTATTATTCGAAATGATTGTTAGTATTTCTTCATTATGGACTTTGGTCTCGACATTATCTTCGCAAGTATCATGCCCATTGAAAACAGGATTAGCCTCGAAGAATCGTTGTTCTTGTTACATATGTGTGCTATTGATGGATCAATTTAGGGACAGGAAAACGTATGGATCAGAGGAGAAACCACAGTGATCGGGCACCCATATAATTAATAAGTCTTCCCATGTTAAAATTGTTGTTACCTCAGATTCTCAAGGTCAAACTTTGTGAATATTCAAACATGTAATCCCAATGTGAATGAGAACATGAACCATATCCATATTCAAAGTACCGGTTGTTGTTTGTAAGACTGCCCACCTAGATGGAAAATAGAAATTTAATCAGTAAATATGAGAGAGAAATCGGGAAGTAAAGAACAAGAATATGATAGAAAAGCCAATGCATCTGGAGTCAAAAATTTTATGTTATCAAATCTTAAAGGTCTTGTTTGTTAATCATTAGGATCATGAATGGTATATTGTTCAAGGATATTTTCTTTTTGAGATATGAATTTCGTTCTGGCTTGTTTAAAGTTTATTTTTAAAAGAACAACTACAGAATCATAGATTCTATATATATTCTATTTCTATGGTATTTTGGTTATGTATTGGCTATATTCGTTGATTTTCAGGAAAGCTTGGAAAAGGGACAATGGTCTAGAAAATTGAATTACAAATCGAAGGTTCTCATTATAGTCAGTTGGTCAGATCTTTGGATTATTTTAGTATACTTCGAAGAAACAAACTCTGGTAATTTTGGGAGAATCCATGGATATCATGTGCATGAAGACGTAAATCCAACAACACTGGAAAATCGTAAAGATGCTAATTTGGCTTACTGTAAAGCCCTTTTGCAAACAATCAAATATTTTTGCAGATATCAACAATTTTATGAATTGTTTTTCCCAGAATTGTTATTTTGACGTTTTTATCCTGTAACAGATTCGTAACGGAGAATCTGATTTTTTTGTCATGGAGAATTCGACTTGGGTTGGGTAAACATTATAAAAACCAGGTTATTATTCTTGTAAAGGGGGAAGGTGAAATGATTGTATAATGAATGACTTCATGTGCCAATATAGATCATTTTTTCTATAGTACTTTGTCTCCCTTGACCGTGAAGACTCAATGTCTGGGATCCAAGCCACAATTGTAGCATCAACCTCATTTTTTGTGGTTGTTTGTCTTTCCTGATGAACATATGCTTCCAAAATGTCCAAATCTTCTCTAGTTGTTGGAGGGGTGTGAGCAGTGAAGACTTTATTTCCCCAATTGCATCATGTTGAGCCCGAGGGAATGGAAAACTTGGTCATGGGAATCTCCCTCTACCTCCAGCTCAACCTGTATTCTTCTCTTCACACCTGTAGTCACTATCATCTGCAATTTTACAAGCAAGAGATCTGAGAGTTGATAGTAGCAAAAAGAGTAATAGGGGGGTCCCAATTTCTTCTCTTATAGGAATGGTTTCCAAGATGAGGGGAAAAAATTATGTGAGGGGGTTGAGGCCTCAACACATTCCTCCCATAGTTTGCAAACTGATGAAAATACTTAGTATGTCCATCTCCCTTAGAGAGCCAAAGTGATATACTCTTAAGTCTCCAAGAAACTTCTTTATCATCCAAAATTTTCCTTTTCCTTTGTTCCAATTGCTTTACCTTATTTTGTAACTCCTCATCAAGGAAAGAAAACATCTCTTATAGATAGATATCCTCTAGCTCAACTTCCACAACCACAATCTCTTTATCCTTTTTAAATTTCTTTAAATGTGCTCAAGACACTACTACTTGCTTAACCCTTTTTAAATTTTTCCTTGAATTATAGACCCCTCATAAGGAACCCACAATATTTTATCATATTAAGAAAATAATCCTCCTCTAACCAATTGTGATTGAATTTAAAGGGGATTGAAGGGTTCCTACAAACATAAGCTAGTTCTAAGAGCATGGGAAAATGACCAAATTCACCTCCTGAAACAACCCATTACCTCTTCTTTCCTAATTGTTAATAACTACTTCTAACACAAGGAACCCATATAACCTTTTTGGAATTCTCTCCTCCTCCACTTGCTTATTACTCTAGGTTGGCCTCAACTTTGTAGGTTCTATATCATATAAACCAACCTCTTCAAACCTCCTAATAAATAAATCAATCAAAGTGTCAATGTAAGCTGCACAACCCCATATTTTACACCTCCCCGGAGAGAAATTGATATTCCCTCCTAGGATGAGATTTGATTGTCTAATCCAATCCATCCTGAAGTTATTCTCCCAATAAGATGAATTTTCATTGAAGGGGCCATGGATGTCTATGACAATATACTCTTTACCCATTCTTGGGAAAATAACACTATTCCCAAACATGAATAAAAAGAGTAGATGTTAGAGAAAAATAGGACAATTCAATGAAAGATAGATCATAATCCACCCACCACATGGGTATTATTTTCTCCAATAACCCCAAACTAAGATTGTTTCTTACCAAACAGAACTTCACAATAGGCCTTATCTTGTGAAATAGAGTGATAGGATCTTCTTCCTTGATCTAACCCCATTGTATTTTTTTCCTTAAAAAATACCTGGACCTCCATCAGTGCTCCCCTTTGCATCACCAAGGCACTCTTTCCTAGGCCTCAAGTTTTATTTGGGGAGATCATCTAATATTCATTCAATACAATTTGAAAGCCCTCCAACCTCTAAACCTCTTGTATCCCACCTGGCTAAAAAAACACCATCTAACTTAAGCTCCCCCACAGATATAGCCATGTTCCCAATAATCAACTGAGAATGATCCTTTACAACATTAACCCCCAAATAGGTAAACCTCTACCTTTATTGACCACATAATCCAAATCCACAAAGTGATAAGAACCCAAATCTATGCCTTTTTTGAAAGGAGAATATAAGTTTAAAGGAAGAAGGTATTTAATAGACTTACCAAGTTCTTCCTACGATGGGATCAAAACTAATGGACTATCAATGATGGGCTCCATTTGCTTCAATTGGCTCCGACGAAGCCTCCTGAGAAACTAAACCAATGTTTTCACCGATAACCCCCAAATCATAAACTTCCTCAACTCTACCAACCGACCCTCTAATAATTTATTTCTCCATCACTTTCTTTTTAGTAATGGGTATATTTTCCTCTAATCAACCCTTCAACAACGTGTTAGATACTTTTGCATACCTCACGGAAGGATCCTTCCCAATCCATTCCCTTTTCTGAAAAGGAAAACCATGGTTCGGTGTCAAATTCCCATAACAATGGCATCTTGCATGTTTAAAATGGATCCCAACATAGTCCAATGACTAAGAAATAGAGTGTCTTCCCTTCTACAAGGTCATTTCAACTTCTATAACTTCCATTGGGTCTATCCCTACTAAAATATTCTACATATACATAGTACCTACTTTAAGAAAACACATATCCACTTCAATGAACCTTCCAAGATCACCTCCAATTTCCTTCATCACCTCTAGAAATCGAAACTCAAGTGGAAATCCCAATAATTGCACACATTCAGGTGTAAAATCCACTCTCTCAAAGAAATCACCAAATAAGGGTGTCCACTATTTCAAGAACAATGGAGTGGAATCCCATTTCCATGAATTTGGCAAAACCCTCTTTGAATCCTCTGTATATTGAAATATAAACCTTGTCCTACCTCATGCAATGATATAAAACTTCAACATGTACCCTACAAATGGAACCCAAGCCTAATATGCACACACTTTCAAAGTCTACATGTTCATCCTTCGTCCAAAGAAATTACCAACAATTGCTTGTGATGATGGATCCCACTACCTCATGCATATTGGCATCTTCTCCAAGCACAAGCTTCACTAAACAACCCTTTTGCTTGATACTCCTATGTTTCTTTTTTAATCCTTGATTATCAACCAATGGATTATGTATCCCTTCGCTCTGTCTACCACCCTAAGCACCTGAGGATCCTTCCAAAATTATAGAACCACCTCTACTCGCTTAAAATAGATTTCAACTTTCACTTCATTCCTTGGCTCTTGTACTAACAACACTTGGGTGCACTTCACTCTCCTTTGACACTTTCTAAGCAACTTCCACCTCTCTCATCAAGTTATGTCTCATCTAACTCACAATGCACAGAGACAACCCCTTAACCAGGTCTCAACCTTGCACGAATGAAATCTCACAATTATGGCCTTCAACCCTTATGTCGTTTAGCTCATTCAACAAATATTGATTACCCTCAACACTAGAAAACTGAGACCCCTCAATCTTATGATTGTGCATAATGGGATGAGCTATGAGAGTACATGAAACCATAATAGTGGCTTATGCATTACCATCACCTGAAAACCCCAAAGCCTCACCCCTCACATTATTGGAGAAAAAACCATGAACTTTACCATCACCAATGCCAAAGTTCAATTAGAACTAAGACTTATGCCCAAAGACACCTGTGATACCTTCCAAATGAAATATTTTGTCCCATCAACCAATATGCCTCTTCCTAGCCTCGAAAAAATTGATTGAAAATCATAAAAGGATCTATCCTTTTTTGAAGAGAGTGATAGATCCAATAATGGGCCACCTACACCCCATTTTCCTATAAAGTCTTCCTCCCCAACAATAGACACTGGAGATATGAAAATATTATCTACCTCATATATGAAGATATAATCTAGAAGAGAAATCATTAACTTCAACAAGAAACCAAATCATTCACACAAAATAATCAACATGAGAATTGTAGAGAAAACCCTTGAGGTAGGGTAACACCATTAACTATTACTTAGGGAAGGAAACACTACTCAAGAAATCCTTACTTATCAATTACAATATTCTTCACCATGCTCCATTACATCACTTATGCTTCTTTATATTCTTACATTCATTGACCTCCTAGGAACATTCTAGTAGGTGGAACCTTCTAGTAAGTCTTCTTACATTCAATTACCTCCTAGAAACATTCTAGAGAATGAACATTCTAGTAGGTGGAACCTTCTAGTAAGCATTCTTACTTTCATTGTGTTCACATTATTACATGGGCCTTATTTACTAGAAATGACCTCCATACATAACAATAAATAGCTACCTAAATTTTGTTAATCCCCTTGGGTATCTCCCTAGGTATACTACATTCCATCCACATTCGCATGTTTTGTCCTTGAAACATGGGAATAAACCATACAATATGATCTGTTAAGCAATGTAACTAGTTTGTACCAAGCATGAGCATCCATCCATCCTAGTGTGTTTGACAACACGTGTATTTCAATAGACTCGGATGAAAACCTTCAATAACCACTCACACATCCAGATCAAAGATCAACACACTGATGTTTTTATGTGGTAAAACCCCTACACAGAAACATTCATGACCCCATCCAACGTGGCCACTTGGAGCAATTTATTAATGCAAAAGAAAATATTACATAGAGATTTACAAGAGAGTTTCTCACAATCAATCATCAGAAAATGACCCTCTGTGCTCTTTAAATAGAGATCATGGACCATCGAATCACTCTATGTTGGGAACATATCATAACTATCGGATTTCCTAACTACAAATGCATACTAAAGAAACACACTTTAACATAATGACACATTAGACCAAGTTGATATTAACTAACTCCTAAGTGTCTAAATATCCTAACATAGTGAAATGTGAACGTGGGTTCCAATTGCTTCCATTCCACTTTGATTTGGAATATGATTGTTCCTTGGTGTGCTACTTTGATATGTCCATGCAAAGTTGTCATGCCTCTATGTGCCTCTCCACCAGTTGCCTTTATGGTGCCATGTTTGTCCATAATAAGTTTGTTTATGTCAATGCCCTTACCTTGATGATTGTTCCTTTTCTAGGTGTTGTGGGTGGTGATATACATCATCCTTAGATATCGGTTTTTCTAGCTTGGACTCTTCAATATGTGGTTCCTTTGAGAAATTTAGCTCCTTAACTTATTTTTCTTGTTTATGCCCTTCTTGTGGAATTTCTTCAAGTTCTTACGAAGGTTCTTCTTCTGAATCAATCCTAGTCTCTTCGTTTGATGTGTCATTAGGTACTGCAATTTGTTTCACATCCAAAACTTCCTCTACTACCCCCTTGGGCCCTTCTTTCTTAGTAGGAGAAATGTCCTACAATTTAATTTAATTTAATTTTTCTTGTACCATAGCTTCAAAAACTTATTTTGCACATTAACATTAACTATACCAATTGATTCTATCCAAGAATATCCAAGAATAAAATCAACATCACTCATATATATGGCATGAAAATTAGAATGCAACACATATTTATCGATGGAATGCCTCAAACATTTAAAAAAATGAACAATCCCACCCTCATCTTGTGTGCTTTGGATATGTTTTGCAGGAACTTTCAATATGTTAACCAACTGAACATTGATTTTATTTTGTTGGAAACTAGGGTTAATAGAAAACCTTTTCTTTATGAATACATCCATGAACCTGTAATATAGAGTTTCCACCTGAAACTAAATCTTTGGTGCTCTCTTCATCCTTTTTCCCAACATGAGACCACCTTTCTAAAAATACTTTTTCAATTTTTTCATTGAAGAGTGACATCATCTCGTTATGGTTAAGCAACTTCCACCAAATGGTCGCATCACCTACTAAAATACAATTTATCCAAAATTTTCAATGCTTTTCTAATAATTACTTCCTATTTTTTATGTATTCTTCAAAACTAG
>ML791248.1:61158-73895 GCA_009831015.1 Picea engelmannii
GATGTAGCGAGTATCGATCTTCAGTGCCATGAATCACATGTAAAAAAAAGGGGCATAAAACATCATTCATTTGTCTCATAAATATAGTTGGTGTGTTGCATAAACCAGATGGCATAACCAACCACTCATACAAACCTTTCCTTGTATTGAAGGAAATATTACAAGTATATTCTTCTTTGACTCATACCTGGTGATATCCCGATTTCAAATCCAACTTAGTGAAGTACTTGGCATGCTGCAGCATGTCCAACAGATCATCGATCCTAGGTAGAGGGTACTGATTCTTTATTGTAATCATGTTCAATGTCATGTAATCGATACATATTATCCAAGTCCCATCCTTCTTGGGAACAATTATAATGGGTGACCCACAAGGTGAGGTACTTGGTCGAATCACACCCTACTCCAACACTTGCTACAACTGCTTCTTTACTATGTTTGCTTCCAAAACAAATTGTTTATACAACCCAAAATTCAGCAAGGGGAAGTTTGGTAATAATTGGATTTTGTGATCCACTTCCCTCTTAGGTGGTATCCCTTTAGGATCCTACAACACTCCCATGTATTCCTTTAGCAACTTCTCCAATTCATGTTTCTACTTCTTAGCATACCCTTCCAGGGTTGTATTTACTTTTAATGACTCTTCACCAGATTTATTTTCCCTTAAAAAAAGTAAAACATATTTCTTGCTAGAATTGATCAATTTCTTAGCTTGATTGGCACTTACTAGTGAAATTTTATATTTTCCTTTGTGTGTGTTGATGATGAAGGATTTCTCATCCTTGATAAGGCGGTACTAGTTGGATCTCCGCTTGATGATAACATCCCTCATATATATGTAGGAGATTCCAAACACTACTCTTCATATATCCAGTGGTACTACATCCAATTCTACTTCATCTCTAAAATCAACACTTAAAACAAATTTAATCTTGCACTGCTTTGTTACCTTGAACTTTGCATCCTTGTTTACCCATCCCAATGGATAGGGATTAGGATGATTGTGAACCTCCAATCCAATCTTGTTGACCAAATCTACTGCTATTAGATTAGCCTATGACCCAAAGTTAAACAAACATCTATATTGATCTTCTTGACCTGAATCTTGATGTGGAAGAGTTTGGCCATTGTTGAGCTCCGTTTTTGTCATATTTTTCCACCCAATAAAATTGTTATTCTTAAACCATTTTTTTCATTTCGTTGCTAATACATATTAAGCGTCATCATTTTTCATTATATATCCAATGTGGTTAATACATCATTTTTCTATGTTTTTAGTGATTAAAAGATGATTATATCATGGTTTTACTGATGACTGTTTATGAAGTGTGATTCTCTTACCGGCATTATCAACATTCGTGTATCATTACTACAATTCAACATCCCTACACCATCAATGCCATTTTGATACCTGTCATTGTTTGACATATTTGCGCATTTCTAGGAAAAAATTGGGATCATGGGTTTTCTCTGTAGCAGCATCGACATGTTGCCACATGGTTACGATCATTCCCAAGTTGCACGTGTGGACCTCCATCTCAGAGGCAATAATTCAGCCAAAATTAACAAAAGTCCGAGACAATCAACTTCGGCCTCGATTTTCGTGTAAATGAAGATCAATGTGAAGAATCTCGAACATGGGTTTTGTTTCGAGTAAGCCAAATTGAGTCTCACCTAGACCTTTTTCTAAAAGGAACGGTTTGAAAGTTATGGATGGTTCTTCAACTGATATTTTCACAAATTCCATGATTGTGCCCAGATTTGATGGGTTTGATTTAAACGTCAAAGATTTGGTTGATAAATATACTCCTACGTAGATTTTGAAGAATGGGCTCAAGATCAGTCAACGTTCCTACCTCATATTGTTCTAGATGGGTTCGAGGTCATCTGAGATTTGTGATATTGAAAATTCTATTCATATGCATGTCATATGAATAGCATACGAGATTTGATATGATTTGATTGTTGTAACTTTTACTAATATTGTATAGAACAATTTTGAAGAATCGAGCCCAGTTTGATTTTCATGTTGTATTCACCAATTTTACAGTAGGGATAGGGACTAGGTTTCCCTCGATATTATTGAGGGATTTTTTGTAGAAACTATCTTTATTTTGTGATGGGGGAACTCGAAGAAATTGTTATTATTTCACTGTCTTCAGAGAGAGAGAGTTGAGCATCAATACTTTGTTATCTGGAGTTTGATTTTAATGAGGAACTGATTATTGTTGATATTTTGAGCAACCTCTTGGACTAAGTTCACTTTTCCAGGTGTGCCATCTAGGTCGGGAAGGGCCCCTCAATCCAGTAACACCCTGGATTTTCAATTACTAGTTTAGATCGCATTTTATTTTTCAACTTGGTGTGATTATTTTCATTTGAATCTTAAATTTAGTCTTGCAATGATTTTATAACTTCAGTAAATCGATTCCTCGGATTGATACCCCTATGGTTTAGTTTCATATCGATCTTTTCCGTTGCTACAGCTTTCCATGCCACTCTTGTAATTTCTCCTTGCATTTTCATGCTCTTACTATTCTATTTCCAGCCACGCAATAATTTTTCTCCAACAATTGATTGCACCCCTCATCTTCTCTCATCTTCAATGATTCGATATCTGAGAAAACATTTCCTTTGAAGATCTGCTTATTAGTTGCACAATGTCAATTCATCTTTCCATTATCCAGATTTTCCTTTGATCCATTGACAACAATTTGTCTCTCTCCTTGCGTATCTAATTCAAGATTACATATATGGTTCCTTGGCTCTCCATTTAAAACTGTGTATTGTGTCTAAGTGCTATGTGATGTATATTTGTTGCAAGTCGTGTTATTAATATCTCTGTTGCATGTCATATATTTGTTGCATGATCATTGTTGTCATATGTAAATCACACATATTGTTTGAATATATATGCACATTACATTCTTTTTAAGATACATTGTTATATTTCCATTTCATTTCATGACATGGCATATGTTGGTGTAATATCTTATATGTGGTTTGATAAATGTCGTTGGTATAATATCATGCATGTGGTTGGGTAAAAATCGTTGGTTTATTATTAGTCATTGTCGTAGGCATAAAGGGACTATAGCGATCTATAATTCGTTAACTACATATTTTTTTTTTTACTAGGGGAATCGGCAACTTGCGGTTCTCGTACTCGTGTGACACGGGGTCGATCCCCGTCGGCTACCACTATAACCCTAGGTGCAACCACCCAGCCCGCAAGAATGGCACATGAGTAAATCCGGGTGAGAATCGAACATGAGACTTCATTTTACAAATTTCCTTCAATTTACACGGCACTTGCCAATCTGTCTACACCTGTGCGGGCTTCAAAAGTTGAAGGACATGGGGGTGGGCTTTGATCCACTTATGTGTGCACGGGTCACGATACCATTTATTATAGTATCTCTGGGTGCAACCACACGTTCGACCACTACCTCAAGGTGTCCCCATGGCTCCAAGTAAAGCCCTCACGAGAATTGAACCTTGCCCAACGGTGAAAAACTCCTCGCTTTCCACCATTGGATCCAACCCCTTTGGGCAATTCATTAACTACATATTAGTTTGTCCTTTGACCCGAAATATTTGCAAAATACCTATTGTTGGAGCTATGGAATTAAAATCATATATTTTTATATAATAAAAAGTACCATATATGTATTGATCTGATTGGATAAGAGATTGGAGGTGTTATCGATGGCTTCATTATTCCCAATGTTTTATATGGCAACATTTCCAAACTTTTTCTCATATACAGTATTTTTTAATCATATATTTTTCCTCTATATTGCTTGAAGGTGGATTAATGCTAGCATTACTTCGAATGTTTTTATTATCATTTTCTGTTAGCTGAATATATCCATAAGTTTTGATATGTACTAAGCATATTGAAATGTTTTGATATCCAAGCTTTATAGTGATTGAGAATTCCAAAGTTTATAGCGTCTCTGTCGAATCTATTTTTGTTGAAATGTATTGACACTTATTCCAAGATGCCTCAATAGGCCTGACAGCTTAAATGTTTACATGATGCGACATCCTCCAACAGCCCTAACAACTTAAATGTTTTCATACTATGAGGTCCTTAGATAGCATGACAGCCTTAAATGTTTATGTAAATACACTTCTCGGAGTACATTTTTCCTCGAAATTTTTTATACGGTTACAGTGAATTTGCACAGTCTTCTTTGTCCATCGCCAGTTCAATAGCCATTGTATGTTTCATCATTGTTCTTCCCTTGCAATCCAATTTCGTAATCGTTGAAGCTACATACATTATTTATTGGTTCGGTGAGTGCTTCTTCTTCGCTGGTTTCTCGGTTGTTGCTTGTTGTTGTTTCGCTCGCGATTCGACCTACGCTTCTACATTTCATCATTTCAGAGTAAGTTTCGATGCCATAGCTTCATTTTGTATTGCTTGTTTGTTGTTCAATGTTTGCAGTTTGCAAGTAAGAATGTTTGCTTATTTGTAGTCACATGCTCCTCATATGTTTCTGGTTCCTTCTGTGCTTGGGTTGCAGTTTCGTAATCGTTGGAGATACATATGTTGTTTACTGGCTCGATGGTTGTTGTTGGTTCATTGGTTCGTGGGTTGCTGGTTCTGTTTGTTTGGCTCGGGTTTGCACTTTAGGGCCCTGGGAGTGTAGCTCAGCATGTTTGTTCTCTCTCGTTGCTTTGGTGCTTGATTTTTTCTTTTGTTTGATTCGCCCTTGCAGGGTTGGGGTCCAGCGGTGGTGCTTGGAGCTTGTCTTTTTTTCCTTTTTTTTGGATTATTATTGTTTTTTGGGGTGCTTTACGGTGTTCATCCCCTGCACCCAGAAGTCAACATGCAGTTGTGTTATTTTCCCTGTCTCCCAAGGCCAATATCTGTTATTCTACGAGATTTTGTTGGTGCTTCACTGCTAGCATGAAAGAAAATAGTTGCATGCAAAATTGTTCGAGGATTACATGTGAAATTGCAATATCCGTTGTTTTTTTGTTGGAATAAAGCATATGTATGCAGGCTACATTTATAAACCATTTATGGTCAGATATGTCGATATGACATTCCATGTTCTTTCTCCTCTACATAGACTGGTGTGCGCACAATACAATTTGTGTTATGCTTGAGATATGATATGTGCAACAAAGTTCTTACAAGATTATATTTGGATGTCTGGAAGCATGTCTAGGTAGTTTGCCACGGAAAACCAAAAAATTGTATCATGGGCATAGCAATCTGTGTATAGGATAAAGAATATGTATTTCCATCAGTGGAAGCATATCTGGATAAATTGCCACAGAAAACCAGAAATCGTTTAGCTACGACCATGCAATTGCATGATATTTTTTGCCTTGTAATATATTTGGGGCAGGGAAAAAAAATTACACGTTTACAACCATGGATAGAGAAGCGCAATGGTTCATGTTTTTGCCTTTCTAGACTGTTCATTGAGTCTGTTTTAGTGTATGTACATATTTCTTGTTCTCCAGTGAATACCAGCTTCCATTGATGTTCATTGTATTTTGTGTGTTCCCACATTCAAACAAAAAGAATAGCTGGAGAAAACGAGGGAGTCTCCACTACATCGATTGAAGAGGATGTAGAAAGGTGCATTCTTGTGTTGTTGTTTCATATTGTGTTGTTTTGTATTTCATTTATGGTTTGTATATGTGTTCAAATATTTTATTATATGTACATGCCATGTGCCTTCCTACATAGTAAGTTATCTTTGTTACATGCCTTCCTGCATACTAACCTGCTTCGCTCGTTGTGTTTTCTCTGCATTGCTAGATTTAAACAAACAGAATAGGTGGAGATGATGATGGTGTCTTTTGCGGGTAAATAAACCTCTTTCTCTTTATTTTACATGCCTGTCTTCATTATAAGTTATCTTCAATACATGCCTTCCTGCATACTAAGCTAGTTCATGTCCGTTGTCTTTTCCCTGCATTGCTACATTTAAACAAATAGAATGGTTGGCAAGGACGATGGACTCTTTGGCAGGTAAATAGACATGTTTCTCTTTCTTTTATATGTTTGTCTTCATACTAAATTTCCTTCATGTGCATTTCATATTCGACGTTGTTGCCTTGGAAAAAACAGGTTGCTTGGACAGGGAGATGAATTGTTATGTGTAAGAGTAGAGGGTTATGTGGTACAATCTTCTAAAAGGTACCAAGTGTGCTGGTAAATTAAATATACAAACCAAGTGGGGGCATATAATATTAGACTTGAAAACGATGACTTGGCAGTAATGGGCCTTTCTGCCTTCCCTGTTTCTACTTTTTCCAATTTTATTATCCCTTTTGTTTTCTAATTCATCTGCTTAGTGTGCTTTCTGAAAATTCCTTCATGCGTTGGTTGGCGGACCAACAGATTCACATATGTGATCTTGTTTCTACCTTATTCCATAGTTACCCACTTTCTCGATTGCGAGTGATAGGCTGGCAGGTTGAATATTTCTCCCCTGGCTTCCGAGGGTCCACGATATACAGATTGGCCATGGTGCCTCGCATTCACACCTTGTTTACTGTTAAACATTTCTCCAGTAAAAAAAAAATTAGATGCATACAATTTTACGGTTATTTAGTCCTTCTGATGCACAATATACAATGCACATGCTTGTTTAGTCCTGATGTTCATTTGCACATGCTTGCATTAGAAAAATTTGGACTAGTGACATGAGCATGAGCAGTCAGTCATCACAGACATCAGCAGACCAACAAGGCCAAAGGTAAATATGCATATGCTATGCTCTTACTATGTATACTAAACAAATATCATGTGGTATATATTCATATATGGCATGGTGGATATGTTGATGTCAACTACAATACATGGTTTGCAACTCACAAGAAGTCTCAACAAGTACAAGCGAGACACCGAACGTGTTGCATGTTCTGCAGACTAAGAGGTGTGGTTGCGAAACTCTAGCTCCATAGTTCATCAAAGCTATGCGTGTACTTGTAGATTTATGCCAGTGAAAGAAGAATACACAAAAAAAAAATGTTCATTACCATTCACTTTAGTTTTCCTATTCAAAAAATGTCATCAGGTCTAGAGTTGTGACATCCAAAGTACTATCAATAGAGGGCTTGAACAGTCATCAATATGGAGAATTGTTCATCAGGGACATAATGGTTGTCTATAGCACCTACTTGGACAAGGCAAACAAAATTAGATCCATTATGTGTGCTGACATGATAGACAAGGAGGCCATGATGACAGTGACACTAATGATTCCTCCACAACTTGTCCAGAAACATGCAAAAAAGATATTGTCGCGTAATGGGATATCCATTACAAATTTTAATATATTGCCCAAAACAGTATATGACCGTGGTGATTGTGATCGAATTATTTCGCTGAACGAAACAAGCATTGTGGAAAAAATTCTCGTTGTTTGTTCAGAATATTGTTTCATCTCTGATTCAACTATCAGCCAGCTTACATAGAGCACTGATATTTACCCAATCGGAATGATTGGGGAAGGTGTCACACTGGCAAGAAAATTTGGCTTGCAACACATTCTCCATATAAAATATGGAGAGTCGGACAGCAACAAGGCAATGGTACAGCTTTTCATATTCACTTTTGTCCTTTACTTCCACATGTGCATTTATCTCGGATAAGTTACACAAATATTGCATTGTTCCATGTTGCAGCTACAATTGTTCGATACGTATTCAGATTTGTTTTCATCAATGGAACAGAAATTGCATAAAGGGCAGATTCCACTTATGTTGTTAAAAAATATAACAAAGAAGAGGGATGTTAGAGAAAGGATCTTTCGGACAACCCAGGCAACGTTTGTAACAGAGTTGCGAGCAGATATAGTAGAGGATATGAAGAAACTAGCTAGCTCTACAATTGTTGTGCGTATACATCCACAAAATCATCATCACTTTGCTTATAGAAATAGCCTTGCACAAATTTCTGCACCTGTTTACTTTTCTTTCTTTTTTTTAAGGGGAGGGGGGGGTGCATTTGTGTATTGTATTGTTCAATGTATTAATTCCTATGCTTGTGTTCCCAGGTTGAAGGTGTTTTAGTTGCATCCAATGTGTACTCGACCCCCTTTGAACCTGTATGTGCAAAATGCAACTCCCCTACTTCTGCCTCCGCTTTGATAAGTGATGATACGATTGATTGTCTGCGATGCGGTGAAAAATGTCCATATATATATGGACATTGTGTCAATGTTGTTATCTGAACCATGGGCAACACAACCGTGCATTGTACGGTTAGGTAGCCTCTATTACAAAATGTGCTTCCTAAGTTGGCAGAGTTGTCATATGAAACTTATTTACAGAAAAAGGCAAGCAGTGTGTACATGTTGCGAGAGGTTCGAATACATAGAAAATTCATTTTAAATTAGGACAATGCAATTTTGCATATCGGCTGAAGAAGGGGGAATATATATATATATATATCAAACTTTGGTAGGAAAGGAAAATACCTCATGTGTCTTTGTAATATTTGTTCAGCTTCCAGATGAATGTTCGTTAGACTTGGCTAGCTGGGATTGCACGTGCATAAGATTAGCATGGAAGCAAACCCCATATATCCCATGGCCCCAGTTATTTTCTATTGGCAACATATACCAGATGCAAGAGAAAACGAATGCGGCGAGGTCTTTTCTTTGTATATCAAATTGTTTGGTGCAAAGGCCGATGGGTTCTGCTCTATGGAACCTTCTGGGAACTTGCTTGCGGCTTATTTGAAGTTTGGTTGGTTCTTGGTTATGTGTTTTGTCTGTCAATTTGTATACCACGGAACTCCAACTGTTCTTTGGAGGACACAGAACAATATAATTGAATTTTTTAGCCAGCTGGCGCGCAGATCTGCCTGATAGTTTCTATGGCGTTGTGACACAAATGTACTATGTGGCTTGTTTTAGCAGATTTCCTTGATCGATGGACTTGGTCAAATTATTATTCTGGAATAATTTGAAATTAATGAATATATAGTGTGCGAAGTGCAATTGTGTTATCATATCAACAAGAGGCCCTTAAAATTTAAATTGGTCGTTGTTTTGGCATTTTTGGTTATTCGATGAACTTGGTAAAATTAATGTCCTTGAATAATTTGAAATCAACGAATATATATTGTGCAGAGTGCAATTGTGCTATCATACGAACAAGAGGCCCTTAAAATTGAAATTGGTCCTTGTTATGCTTGCGGTGATAGAATTTTAAAAAAACTTTATTTTGTTTCCTTCATTTTTTTTAATATAAGCGATTTAACATCGTTTAATAATTTAATGTAATTCACTCGTACAATATCAATATTTAATATTAATAATTTAGTATTTGAAAATAATTTTTTTAGATAAAGTTAGATAGGATGACCATCCCTAAACAATTGCAATCTTGAACCCGCTAGTCATGGAGTCCTGTCGATTTCTATTTTGCGGAACTCTGAGTGTTGTTTGGAGGACACGGAACAATAAAAATGCAATGTTGAGTCAAGAATCCCGCAAGTCCGCCTCTCAATTTGTATATCGCGGAATTCTGGGTCCTATTTGTAGGACACGAAACAAAAAAGGCTCAATTTTTAGCCAGCCAGGCCGAGAACCCGCGATCCAAAAAGTGCCTAAGTATGGAATGAGGGATCTGCATACACTCTATAAAATCTCATGTCCATACTTTATAAAAGTACATGTTTACTATGTATTGCTCATTTGTCGGAACACTTTTATATCACTCTCCCGACCAAATTGTACAAACTTTCTTGTCTAATTAAATTATGCAATATCAATATTTAATATTAATAATTTACCTCCAATCCATTTCTCAATCTGTATATCGTGGAACTCTGAGTGCTATTTGGAGGACATGGAACAATGAAAGTGCAATGTTGACCATCTAGCCCATAGGTCCAGTTGTCAATTTGTATATCACGAAATTGTGGGTGTTATTTGTAGATCACGGAACAATAGAGGTCCAATTTTCAGCCCGAGAGCCCCCGATCCAAAAAAGTGGCTAAATATGGAATTAATACGGAATCCATACGGGACAATAAAAGTGAAATGTTGAGCCAACTAGCCCGCAATTCCACCTATAAATTTGTATATCGTGGAAGTCTGGGTGGTATTTGTAGGACACGGAACAATAGAGGCTCAATTTTCAACCCGCCAGGATGAGAACCCGCGATCCAAAAAGTGCCTAAGTATGGAATGAGGGATCCACATATGCCTTATAAAATCTCATGTTGAGTCAAGCAGCCCGCAAATATACCTGTCAATTTGTATATCGTGGAAGTCTACGTGCTATTTGTAGGACACGGAACAAAAAAGGCTCAATTTTCAGCTCGCCAGGCCGAGAATCCGCTATCCAAAAAGTGCCTAAGTATGGAATGAGGGATCCTCATATGCTCTATAAAATCTCATGTCCATACTTTATAAAAGTACATGTTTACTATGTATTGCTCATTTTTCAAAATACTTTTATATCACTCGCCCGACTAGATTGTACAAACTTTCTCGTCTAATTAAATTCTGCAATATCAATATTTAATATTAATAATTTACCTAGAGTCCATCTGTCAATCTGTATATCGCGGAACTCTGAGTGCTATTTGGAGCACACGGAACAATGAAAGTGAAATGTCGACCAGCCAGCCCGTAGGTCCGGTTTTGAATTTGTATATCGTGGAATTGTGGGTGTTATTTGTAGAGCGCAAAACAATAGAGGCCCAATTTTCAGCCCACCATCCCAAGAGGCCCCGATCCAAAAAAGTGACTAAATATGGAATTAATAGGGAATCACTATCGGACAATAAAAGTGCAATGTTGAGCCAACCAGCCTACAAGTCTACCTATCAATTTGTGTATCGCGAAAGTCTTGGTGTTATTTGTAGGACACGGAACAATAGAGGTTCAATTTTCAGCCCGCCAGACTGAGAACCCGTGATCAAAAAAGTGCCTAAGTATGGAATGAGGGATTCACATATGCTCGATAAAATCTCATGTCCATACTTTATAAAAGTACATGTTTACTATGTATTGCTCGTTTGTTGAAAAACTTGCATATCACTTGCCCGACCAGCTTGTACAAACTTTGTCGTCTAATTAAATTCTGCAATATCAATATGTAATATTAATAATTTAGTGTTCAAAATAATGTTTTTAGATATGTTAGATAGTTGATAGGGATTGCCATCCATAAAAAATGGAAAACTTGAACCCGCAAGCCCTCAAGTCCATTTGTCAATCTATATATCGTAGAACTCTGAGTGTTATTTGGACGACACGGAACAATGAAATTGCAATGTTGAGCCAGGCAACCCGCAGGTCTGCTTGTCAATTTGTATATCGCGGAATTGTGGATGTTATTTGTAGATCGTGGAACAATAGAGGCCCAATTTTCATCCCAAGAACCCTTGATCCAAAATAGTGGATAAATATGGAATGGCGGATCTGTACATGATCTACAAAATTTTCATGTCCATATTTTATAAGAGTACATACTTAGTATGTATTACTCATTTTTCGGAAAACTTGTAGGTGTGGAAGCTGGCGGATTCACGACTTCAGATTTCACTTACTTTTATATCACCAGCCTAGCCGACCGCTTTCCCATTTGATATTGTAATAAACGAATATAAATTGGCCCAAGTCCAATTGTGCTATGACATGAATACGAATCCCTTAAAATTCAAATAGTTGGCAAGTCTGGTTGTCAATTTGTATATCACGGAAATGTGGGTGCTATTTGTAGGGAACAGAACAACAAAGAGCCAATTTTGAACCTGCCAGCCCAAGAACCTGCCATCCAAATAGTGGCTAAGTATGGAATGAGGGATCCGTACATGCTCAATAAAATCTCATGTCCATAGTTTAGAGAAGTACATATTTACTATGTACTACTCATTTCCTTTGAATCATGTTTAGAAGACATGGAACAATAGAAATGCAATGTTGAGCGACCCAGTCCGCAGATTCGGTAGTCAATTTGTATATCGCGGGACTCTAGGTGTTATTTGTAGGATATGTATCAATAGAGGCCCATCTTTGAGCCCGCCAAACCGAGAAGCAATAAAAAAAGTGGCCAAGTATGAAATGCAGGATCCGTACAAACTCTATAAGAACCTCGTGTCCATACCTTGTAAGATTTCATACTTAGGGATTCACAAGTTGAATTCCAATTGTGCTATCACATCAACAGGAGGCCCTTAAAATTGAAATAGTTTGTAAATGGGCTTGTCAATTTTTATATCACGAAACTTTGGGTGTTATTTGTAGGGAAAGGAACAACAAAGCCCCACTTTTGAGACGGCCAGCCCGTGAGTCCATTGGTAGTGTTACATAGTTCATAGGGATCGCCACCCGTAAACACTCTCAAGGTTGGGCCCGCCAGTCTTGCAGTCCATCTGTGAATTTGTATATGGCGAAACTTTGACTGTTATTTGAACGACATGGAACAATAGAAATGCAATTTTGTACGAAACGTTCGTGGCCGCCAGCCCTGGAGTCTATCTGCCAATTTGAATATCGCAGAAATGTGAGTACTGTTTGTATGAAAAGAAACAAAAGGAGTGCAATTTTGAGCGAGCCACCCCGCAGGTCCGATGGCCAATTTTTATATCGCGGAATTCTGAATGTTATTTGTAGGCCAGGGAACAATGGATACCTAATTTAGAGCCCCCCAGTCCGAGAACCTGCGATCCAAAAAGTGGCTAAGTAGATATTTAGTGTGTATTACTCCTTTTTCTAAAAATTTCTAGTTTGTCTTTTCTCTCT
>ML791248.1:74085-112534 GCA_009831015.1 Picea engelmannii
TTTTATTTTATTTTTAAATATGTTGTCTAAGAACATTATCAATATAGACTCATATAATTTCTCTTTCTGTTTGGTTGGTCCTTTTAGAAATTCCGTGACATACAAATTGACGGCTAATATCTGCCACCGAGATGCAATATGACCATCGGCCCTTCACATCTCCTGGGTATATCTTCTGTCGTTTTTCTTTTGTAACCCGCCCAACCACTTTCCATACTTAGGTATTTCTTGGAATTAGTTTTTCCATCGTCGTTGCCTTCATACTTGTTTCCAAATGTGCAATAATTAAGCTTTAATGGTAGTAGTCATCCTACAGGAACCGTTAATATTGTCATTAATGTCCGAAAATCCGAAGAAGAATTGTCATTACTACGAATTAAACTAATATTTGTGCACAAGTATGTTATGCTTTCCAAGTATTCATTTCAAAGACGATGCAATATTTTTTTTGTCCGCCAGCGGGTTGGCGCTTTTAAGAAATTTCTAATTCTTAATCTCTCTTTGTCGTCACCGCCACCTTCGCACTTTTTCCTAATTGTGTTATTAGTGATTTGTGATGGTGACAGCTCATTCTACACGAAACTTGGAGCTTGTCATCGATTAGTGAAAGGATCGAGGAGATATTCCATTGATACGCATTAAACTATAATTTGCGGAGGCTTATATTATCCCTCCTCGATTTTCATTTCAAACATTATCTCCAACAAATGAAAATTCTTAATAAATTGTGGCAGAATTTATGTCCAGACACAGTAAACACATTGGGGCATAATGGCCAGAGGTTCCACTATTCCAGGGCACATTCTTAATATTCATCTCCCTCCACCTAGGAGAAAAAAAGGAGATGGTCACTTGGTACACCGAGAGATATATTTCAAGCCAAAGAATTCCAAGGAAACCCTGCCTGCACACATAACCTGCCCAATAGCATTCATGTCTATCGCAGAAGTTGATTTCCTGAATTATGAGCCAGAAGAAGATGATTTGATGGGCGATGATACAGAAATGGATGATGGAAATGCAGAGAATCTTCCCACTCCTACGCCCAAATTGAAATCAACCATAACGGAAGGAACTTCCCGGCTCGGTGATGGCGGTCCTGACAACACCAAAAGGAGTTTCAGAAAAGAAACCAACTGTAAACGCAATAGCCACTTTGTAGCGCAAAAGTATGAATTACAAAGTTCCAAATTAGTCCGTTCTGGGCGAAAGAGTTTCACTATAAAGCAATGATATGTTGATTCTCCTAGAGATATATTTCAAGCAAAAAAATTGTTGATTAACATCTTCGAGAATCAAGTCCAAAACTCTCACTGTTGCAAGGCATTTTTTTACTAGTCATATCCTTTTGCCCAGAATGGACTAATTTGGCCCTCTGGAATTTCACGTGCAACATGTGCTCCTGAATATTTTTTTACTATGCAGAGGTGGTTTCAGCTAAGGGCTATTCCATTTGCCCTACAACGTTTTTCATCTTCTTCCTCATGGGAAGCTTCTGAAAACTATCAATTTTAGCACATGATGATTCATTGAGGAGAAAACTAGAAGGATCTTGCATATTGTGGATCCCATGCGTGTGTTAATCGCAGATACGTTCAATCTTTTGGCCCGAAGAACTAGGTCCAATTTGTAAGGATAGATGTACATTACTTGGTGTTTTTCTTATTTTATTAAATGGATTTGTTGTTAAAAAATATTTTCCTTCGACTCTTCGTTGTTGCTTCTTTTCTGGATTTAACGCATGTTCTCATTGGCATGGTTCGGTGCTCTCGTACTTCTTCGATATTGAGTTTGCTTGGGTTATTTTTTTCTAAAATGGAATATCTAACAATGATATGACAATGCATTGTGTCAATCCACCAACCTTTTATGCAAACAAAAAATGGATTGCACAGTTTCAAACCGACGTTCAATTATATTCGTAATGCAGATAGAACATAGCAATACCAATGCACAATGTTGCAGTGAAATCGTTATTCTTGTTTCTATACATGCAATTATTAATTTTTAATGCTAACAACCCATAATGCAAGAAGTTTAATACTTGAGTTAATATGTTGCAGTCATGGAAGAATGTATCAAGAACACAGTTACACCCACACATTCCAATAAAATCTAATCTTCAACAAAGCATTTGCTGGCAATTAGTAGAAAATGAAGTTTAGTAGTTAAGTTAATATGTTACAATCATGGAAGAATGTATCAAGAACATATTTACATGCACACGTTGCAATAAAATCTAATCTTGAACAATGCATTTGCTAGCAATTAGTAGAAAATGATGGTTTTGCAACAATGGGGCTTCTTTGAAACCAATTTCCGCTTACAAAAACTGCCTTTCACCTGTTACAGATTTGTCGACATTTCACTTCTACTTTTCCGTGACCTCCAAACAGCATTCTCAGCTCCGTGATATACAAATTGGTAGATGGTCTCCAGGGTTGGCGGGCTCAAGATTGCCTTTCTTTACGAACGGAAAAGTGCTAAAATGAGCCATACCACATTTGCGGCACAGAAGCTATATTAAAGGGAAAATTATTTCCTCTATAGTTCTATGTCATGCAAACAACACCCATAGTTCCACACTATACAAATTGAGAGTCGGACTTGCCCTCTTCTGTGGTATACATTTTTCACTGAAAACTTCCGAGAAATACAATTTAACCGTCGGGTCCTCGCATATTTTGTGGAACTATTGTCACCCCATTTTGAAGCTCGTTTGTCCACTTTCCATACTTCGCCATTTCTTCAAATTTCTTTAGCGGATCGTCGGTTTGGCAAGTTGAAGAAATATTCAGTTCATAGTCATTGTTTCCTGTGCCTGCGCCCCTTTGAAAATAGCAGTTGCCAATTATATATAAGATCTTATTGCTACGCATCCAATTAGCAATTTCCCTATTCCATACTTGGCCACTTTGTCGGAAAACCGGAAATATACAAACCGATCGTTGAACTACCCCATAATGATCTCTTTTGTTTTACACATTTTTCACTCAAAAATTCTGATACATGAAATTTGACCGTGCAACACTCGGTTGTCTTGAGTATCCCCGTAATCCTTTTTTGAATCTCATCTGACCGCTTTTCAAAGCTTGCCATTTTTTCCTTTCTCTCCGTCGTCTCTGTCACCTTCACACTTGTCTATAATAAAAGAAAAAATATATATATATATATATATACATATATTGTTTCTAAATATGGAATTATTGGCATTCAATTCTAACAGGTCATCATGCAGAAACTGTATAAATTGTCATTGATGGGCAAAAGGCTTGAGGATACTCTTGAATTGATGTGCATTAAACCAAAATTTGTGGGGGGGTTATACTATCCCTTCCGAGTGTTGATTTCAAAATCATGAAATCACGTTTGCACGTTGTGGCCTTCGCACGTTCGTGAAACCTCCAATCCTTAATTTCTCTTTGACGTACCCGCCACCTTCGCATTTCTAAATATGCATTAAATAAGATTTACTGCTAACAGTTCATCATGCACCACCCATACAGATTGTCATTACTCAGCGAAAGGCTCGAGGATCTTTCCCATTCATAAGAATTTAACCAAGATTTAGCGAAGTGTTACATTATCGGCTCTAACTGTTCATTTAAACCATCATCTGCAGCAAACCAATGTTCTCATAAACCTATGGAATCAGCTCGATAGCAGTTCTATGGAGATACACTCAACATATTCCGACGCGAGGACCAGAACTTCCAATGGTCTAGGGCATATTCTTATTACTCAACCTCTGCTGCAAAGAACCAAGTAATTTGGACCTCCGGGATTGCTCATGCAGGTTGTGTCCCTAGGGTTTTTTACTGTAAGGACCTCGTCTCTTGGTGCGCCAATAAATTTATTTCAGAGAAAATAATTACTCCACTGCAGGACTGCTCTTCTATTTCTTTGTCACCTCAGGTCTTCTGCCAGATGCTAAAATTTTTGAAGCCAACATTGAAGTTTAGAGGAGAAGATTGCAAACAGTTCCTAGAAAAGCATTATAACGGATTGGACCTCTTGCCCCATTTTTTGGAAAACCCGCTTCTAGTTCCTGAATATATTACAAGCATGCAGTTTAGTTCATTTAGAAATCTATTTCGTGAAATTGTCTGGCTATTTACAAGAATAATCGGACAGGAGTCCACATCAACTGTTTCCCGCATGGATCTTTATATTTTGTATTTCACAGTCAATGAACAAGCCATATTTTATTGGGACAGGTTAATTTCCCATGAAATATGTTCCCAATTGTCAAGCTACAAAAGGGAAAAGAAATTGTATATGTCATCCTATTTAGTTTTTGCAATAGCACATTCCTGTCAGTTTCCACAACTGTCTCTGTCCAAGAATGTCAACTGTGAATTGCACCCAGTAACGTTCTAGTACCATGCCTTGTGGAAGCACAAGGCTTCCCACTATTTTTATGAGGTTTTTAATGGCTTCCTGTCTGTTTTCAAAGTTTTGTTGTTAGGAGATGATACTCCCCGCATATATGAATGGGCGACTAGTTTTTTGGACAAGAAGGGGACACTCGAACTTTTGGATAATTACATTGTGATAAGAATTTTTGGCTCCATGGAACAGCCTGCTCTCCTTCCATGTCACATTATGGACAGAATGTTTTTTGTAGAAGTAGCAAGTCAATACAGCTACTAGTTCCATCTATTCCAAAAGAAGAAGAAAAAATATTTCATTCCTCTTCCTTGGAAAGTAGGGGAGTTCGAGTTGAAAAACGTCAACAAAATTGACGATTTCGCAGCACATTCTAGCATCTCGGACCTGAGATATGCTGAAATCATAAGAGGGTTCGACCCCTATAATATGTTTCGATAACATTTACAAACACTTGGCCTCGACGATTGTTTTTTAAATAAACACCTGCCCAAAAATAGAGACAGTTGCGACAACGGTCCTGCCTCTGATGTCGGCGACGTGGACACAGTGCAAAGCTGCACTAAATTGTACATGCAACAAGGGAAAGGCCCTAGTGACAAGAGTGTTCAATCTGCAAATACCAATCCAAAAAGTATGACATCCTAGAGCATCGCTAGAATGACCCACCACGGCAACAAAGAAACTCAGAGTTCTTCAAACGGCAGAGAAGATAACGACCCTCCTCATTCAAAAATTGATAGTTCTCACAAGATTTCAGTGGAGAAGAAGAGGAAAAAAAATTGGGGCAGGCGAAAGAGCCAGAAATTCAGAGTGAGAACATGGAACTTGACACTAATCTAGATAACATGATATGCTTCCTTGATCATCTCGAAGGCGTTGTCCACCATAGCCATCCAATGGACATATCCGTCACCGAAAATTTTGACGAAGATGAATCCTTCGTGTTCCAGAGCATTGTTTTTGATAGCCAGTCTAAAAAATTGATAATTGAGAAAAAAGATGTTAAAAATAAGAAAGGGAAATCTCGTTTAGAGGTTCATGTTGCCAACATGCGGCCATCCCAAATTTGTCAACTTCACACTGCGAGCGGAGAAGCACTTCATGATTCCAATGGAAGCATGGAGATCGAGAATGACATACTGAAGAACCGGGTCAAGTAATTGGAAGATGCTTTCATTCCTATGCCATTGCTTGTCAATCCTTTGACAATAGCCATGCCTGGCACCCCTGCACTCAATGTAAAAGAATCCTCCACCCTCCTCGCATACTGTAAAGGATATGTGGAGAATAATATAAAAAAAAGAATGGAACTGGTTACCGAGGCGTGGAAAATATCACAAACCATAACTTCCCTTGGAACCAGGGCACATAGTTTGCTCGAGCTTTTGCAAGCTGAGTTAAAAGATGGAGAAAAATTCTTTTTAAAAACGGTCATTCCTTTTGGCAAGATTGCCAACAATATGGTAGAAACAAAAAGAAGAGAAGAAGATCTTCCATCCAAAAACTAGATCAGTCAATTGAATGCATGTTGGAAAGAAAAAGTGAAGAACCTGCATCTCATTGTTCAATCATGTGAACGAGCCATATCGAAGAATGATAAATTATTCACAAGGATATCAAAAATAGACTTAGCCGGGAAAACTAATGACTTCCAAGGTTGCGACTTAATCGCAAACTCCTTGCCCTTAACCAGGAAAAAGTTCGATAAACATGTTGCTATGTTTAAGGCCTTTTCTTTGGAAAAATTTTATAGCATCCTTCAATTTGATCAAGCTCACGTCCACGACTGTCTAGTCAAATATGCAGTACAGAATGAGGAAATTCATCAGGCTCTCTGTAATCTTTTTATCGACTTCCGGGAAGTAGAAAGCGATATTTTCAACATAAAAATCCGGAATGAGATCAATGTCGCCCCAATGAGAAGCTACATTGAATAATGGCTCAAAAGGCAATTGAAACAGGTTGTCGATGAAAGGCAATAGGCACTTGCCAGCATTCCAACAGTCGTCGAGGACATCCTTGAAACCACAGTCATCGGCAACATCAATGAAACGACAGCCGCAAGAAAATAGCCAAAGGGCTCAAATGTACCCTCACTGTAAGTTTACTGATCGCATCCTGCTTTGTTTATCAACCCACTTATTCCAGTTTCTTAAATAGAGATGTATAGGCAAACACTTATACCTTTCCATTTTATTTTTTTTGCAGGAATTGCACTCTATATTATTTCCACAATCTTGTTTCTTGTACATATTTATGTAATGGTCCGTGGGAGCCCCAATCCCAGTCTACATGACAAACGCATTGAAATTCTGGTTTATATGTAACAGACTTTAATTTCTTTGTATATTTCAAAATTTCCAGTAGTATGTAACAAAATTTTATTTTTGGACATATTTCAAATAAAAATGCATTTAAATTTTTATATGTTACAGACTTTATTCTTATCTTTCACCAGTCTGTATCACAAATGCATTTAATTTTTAATATGTTACAAATTTTTATTTTTATCTTTCACCACTCTATATGACAACTGCATTTAATTTTTAATATGTTACAAACTTTTATTTTTTCATATATTTCAAAATAAATGGTTCTCTACAATGCAAGCGTCATTTACTTATACCCCATGTTCACAAATGCATTTAAATTTTCATATTTCTTCTCCTTTTAATTTTATGTCTTCATATATTTTTATCTTTCACCAGTCCATATGGAAAATGGATTTAAATTTCCAAATTTATTCTTCCACTGTAAACAAATTTGTAGTTTGTTATATACTTTCAAAAATATATGTTTGTTATATACTTTCAAAAAATAGATGGTGCTCTTGCTGCCAAGCTTATACCCCATGTTCACAAATGCATTTAAATTTGTATATTTCGTATCCTTTTAATTTTATATCTTCATATATTTTTAGCTTTCACTAGTCCATATGGCAAATGCATTTAAATTTCCAAATTTATTCTTCCACTGTCAACAAATTTGTAGTTTGTTATATACTTTCAAAAAATATATGTTTGCTATATACTTTCAAAAAATAGATGGTTCTCTCGTTGCCAAGCGTCATTTACTTTTTCCCCATGTTTCATGATATACATGTTGCACACAACATTTCTGTGATATACATTTTTCACCGAACACTTTGTTTCATTTACATTTCGACCCCATTTTCCACATTTTTCTTTCTAACCTCGTTGGCAGGGACTACGTTGCCACGCAGCTTTGTTATATGTGTTGTTTGTCATATTATATTGTTTATCAATTGTTAGTTATAACATTTGTTTGTCATATTGTTTCTTTGTTGGTTGGTTATATTATATAACATTTGTTTATTATATTATATAACATTGTTGTTGCAAAGTAATAATAGTGGTTGTTGTTTTTTTTTTTAAGTAAAAAAGACGGGACCTGTTATATTATCATAAGAAAAATACAGTAGCCATTTGTGATGCCAGCTGTCCCGCCTAAACAGGAAACTGGGACAATTGGGCATCCCTTGCCATGTGTTACCTGATTCACAAAGTTAACAGTGCATCGTCCTGCCCGAAGGAAACCAGGACTATCAGACATGAAGTTGGAACTGTAAGTCATGAACTAGTTCTAAGAAAACTTAGAGCTATCTGGCTAGAAGCCTAAATTATAACAAAAAAAAGCAAATTCTAATCCTGAGCATCATTTAACCTTTGAGTCTGTGTGCTTGTCCTCGTCCTCGTGCTGGCGCCATCCTGCTGGAAATGCATAAGCCTACGCGCATGTTGGGCATTGTCTCTTTGGTAGAGTTCTGGAGTGAGTCGCGAAGAGCAGGTCGAGTCTCTGGTCAATTTATCAGAGGTGAAAGATCTTATCGTCCAACAGACTCCTCACCTCAAAAATGAGATTGAGGTACCCTGCGTCGGCAAAGAGTGGTGGCTCCTGCCCGTGGCTATCGATTGACACCGTGGGAGTGGTCTCGGCTGCTTCATGATGCGTGTGCGCCTATCGATGGTGTGCTTGCATCACTGCCTCCGTGGGTGGTTCAGGAGGAATCTCCTCTTCGACATAGTAGGTGGGGTAAGGCTCCTCTAGGTTGGCGGCAATGGGGCCAGGCAGAATGCTCACAGGTGGAGGCTTATTGTCTGAACCAAATTTCGAAGGTGGGTTCTAGTTATCTGGCACTGTGAACAGAGTGTGCTCAGGAAAGCTCTCCAAGCCACCCTCCGGGATAACTTCTTCCACATACGCCATTGGAGGCGTTCGTGGTGTCTTGCTCCTTCGGATGGTTTCCATTGTTATGGCCTTCTCGAATTTCTTTTTCCTCTGGCGCCTTGATTCGGCCGTGTACCAGGCAGCTCCCCTATGCGGATTCCCTCTCACTCTGGGCATGGTGGGGGTCCGGTAGATTACCAGAGTGCTTTCCCGAAAGGTTTCTTTGCTCCAAAACACTGACGGGGCCACAGAGTGCTTCCACTATTCCGGTGGAGTGGAGAAGAAACTGTGACAATGCTGATGTCCCAGTGGAGCAGAAGCTGCAGAGAGTAACTGGCGCTTTTCTCTATCGACCTGGGTAATGAGGACAAGTGCTAACATGACCTCCCTGGCCATTAAATCTTGTTGGTTAGTGCGTTGATGGCTGGTACCCTTCCCTTGCGCGAAGGGGCTCATCGCTTGAATGTGCCTGCTCGGATCCATGGCAAGTTAAAGTTGGAGGGGATGTTGGCTGGTAGATGCATTAATATCGCGTCCCGGCCTGATCCCGCGTGGCTCAATTGCGCTACGTGTCACCCCATCTGGGGGTAATAATAGTGGTTGTTATTATCTCATGTTATCCTAAATTGTTAATACATTGTTTTGTTATATTGTTGTTATTTTATCTCATAGATATTTGTGTCATCTTGATTAATTATATTGTTGTTATTTTGTTTCATTGATATTTGTGTCATTTTGATTAATTATATTGATTTGTCTCATTGTTATTTTTGTTATATTGTCATGTGAATATATCAAGTATCATTGTTATCTTGAAATGTATTGTGATATAAACATGAATGCAGTGTTAAAGGATTGTTCTTGCAAACTAAAACTAAATCTTGTACCAACATATACTTTGTTTTTCTATTCTCGGGTGTATCTTTCTTGAGGACTAATATTTGAAGTGTGTTTCCTTTGAAGTCTTTACATTATATTATTTTGTCGATATAGGGTTAATTAGGAGTTGTGTGGATTTTCTCTTAAAGATGCTAAATTACACTTTAGCTCAGTAGCCCACTCACATAAGGGTTTGAGTAACCCCATTCAGCTGATTGATTTGAATGTCGGTTTGGGTAAATTATGCATTTACTTTCAGGTTGCCTTACTTGTCTTTTAATCTAGTTCGCTTTAATTTGGTTTTCCCATAGCTTAGCTAATCACCACGGGAATAGGCCATTGAAGATCAGGATCTAACTCAGGAGATGTGATCTTGCAATCCAATGCTAAGCTACATCTTGTGGTGTTAATTTTCATTTGATTTCATTTGAGTTTTCCTTGATTTCATTCATTTCATTCATTCCATTTTGAAGTGTGTTGTTGACATTAGTTGTTAGCATAGGTTAGAATAGGATCTGATCCTACATTTCTTGTTCTTCAATATAAAAGTTTAGAAACTCTCGGATTGACATTAAATGTAATGGAAATTAGCATATAATTTACCCAACATCCATCTCCTTCTATTTCCAGTGATGAAGGCTACTCGGATTCACCTCCTTCTGCATTGATGTGCATACAATATTCTCATCCACATATAATATACTTTAAACCTAATTGCTCAAATCTATGGCTAGAATATTATGTTTCTTTGTTTCCTTATTGTAATTCTTCGGGTTCAACTCTGGATGTAGTTTCCAACACTTTTCCTCAGTATGCCCATCAATATTGCAATAGTTGTTATGATCCTTGCACTGATGTGTGGTGGATTTTGTCTTCTTATCATTTCCCCCTTTATTCTTCTCATTATCCTCCTTGGAATCTTCCTGGTGTTATTTCTTCTTATAACCGTTTGGTTTCCCTTTCTTGTGGCCTATTCTTTCCAGATATTGCACTTGTACACATGCCTTGTCCATTATCCTTGGTTTGAAAAGCATCTCTTTCTTTCGCAGATGACTATGTAGACCTCCCAAACACTTGAGGTGTACATATTAGTTTTTGGGAGAGATACATAGCATGATGGCCATCTTCCTGAACTCAGCGGTGTACTCATGTACATTGTTCCCCTGCCTCTTCCTGAAATAGTGCCACCGGATCCATTGGTCCTCTACATACCTGATAGGGTATAATTAGGAAATGAAGAGGGTTTTGAAGTCGTCCCACCTATTTACTGGTGAATCACCCTCCAACCTAAGTGTTTCTATATGGATTTCCCACTAGGTTAAAGCATGGCCCTCTAACTTCAATCTAGCAAATGAAATATTTTTCTCTTCATCTATACAATGAAGGATGAAATAAAATTTTAGTTGCTACAACCAATGATTCAATTTTAATGCATCGATGTCACCTTGTTATGAATTTATATCCACTTCTTCTTCCATCTTGAATAGATACTATGAAGGTTTTATGGCTCTACAACTCAACTACTCTTTCTTGGGTTCTTTCCGTGACTCCTTTTTTGGGTCTTCCTAATCTCCTGATTTCCCCTCCAAAATGGTATCTGGCTTAGAACATCCATCATCTCCAAAAGGTCAAATATTTATTTATAGAGCTTCCATGAGGAGGTTCATATTGTTATTGATTTCGGTGACTTGTGCTTCCAACCTCACAAATCTCTCTTATGTTGGATCTTGAGGGTTGTTGTGAACAAACTCATCATCCATAGTTATGGTTATGCGACTTTCTTCTTAAATTGATTCTCGGATCTCTGTAACTTTCAACAAATATCCCAAGAAAACTTTCTCTGATACCAATATGATATGTAAACTATCGTGGATATTCCACTGGAACAATTCATCACAATAGATCTAATAAATAAAACTAAAATCTACACTATGAAGGTTAAAATTCCTTTAGATTTCATAATCTTTAGTTACTGATTTTATGCTTATGCGTGAAATAGATTAAATGAAGAAAATAGAGAACAATAAAATAAAATCATACACCATCCACAAAATAACATAAATATTTTCTCTAGGAAACCCTTACAAGGGAAAACCCAAATAGAAGGTGAGGTTACTCTACTCCCTTTTCTCTGATATGGAAATAATGCAAGTTCAAAGGAAAAGGCACTCTTTATGGAGTTACCTGACACCTATAGCCTATTAGGCTACTACATAACATTAACCCCCTCTGTTATTCTCTCTAATTTACTACTCCCATTTTGTATGCTCTACTATGGAACAAAATACAATAACATATAATGGAACCCCTTCTCCTCCTAGCATCTCGGTATTTAACATAGCTCGATAGTCATCTAGGGTTATGGTTTTGACTTCCTCAATTAGTGACTGGGTTTGGACCTTCTAGAATGTTCTAGAAAATCCCCTACGTGGCTAGCCCCACATGTTTAACTATGGGAGCTAACGTGGCATCCACTCGCAACATGGTGATAAATACAGTAGGTCAAATTATGGGAGACATAACTTTCGCATATGAACTCTGATTAAGGTGATTTTTGCATCGTTCGAAAGGTCTCAGTGTGATTAATATAGATGGTGACTCCATAGTAATGTTTGGACCATAAAAAAGTGTCGTTTGATACCTCAAAATGGCTCTGGAATACTTCAAACAATTTTTTGGACCCAAATTTCCAAATTTGGACCAACCACTAAAATGGCACTACAAGTTGATTCCTCCAATTTTTTTCATGCATAAAGCATCGAGATAGATGAAAAATGATATAATGATCCAATATGGATCAATATTTGCCATGAAAATACATCTTGTTTGTTATAACCTAAAAATAAAACAAGGGTTTATAAAAATAGCTTACTTTGCAATGGAGCTCCTTGAGGAAACTAAACTAAAATAGGCATAATTACAGTTATACTACTATGATTGGATATTATGACCACAATTAAGAAATTCCACAACCATTGTGCTTTTATTGGCACTCTGGTAAAGATATTTGATCTGAAAATTTGTTGATTTTAAATTGTCAATAACTTCACTTCTGGGACCCCATTTCAAAAAAAAAAATGAAATTGGGTATTTTTATGAGAGGAATTCAAATATATAATTGGTTTCTACAAATTATTCTCAAAAATTTTCAAAATTTAATCTAAATTATGTCGCCCCCTTTTTTACCTTGAAAAATCTGCAAAAAGAGAAAAAAAAATCTTCCTTTTTTTTGGCCCAAGAAAGACCTTTGATACCAAATGTTATGTACCTCAGATATGAAAATATAATCTGGAAGATAAATACTTAACTTCAACAAAAATCCAAATCACTCACAAAAAATATTGAACATGAGAATTAGAGAGAAAACCCTTGAGGTAGGGTAACACCATTAACTATTCCTTAGGGAAGGAAATACTCCTCAAGCAATCACTTATTATCAATTACAATACTCTTCATTGTGCTCCATTACATTACTTATGTGTATTTATATATTAATATCTACCTCCTAGGAACATTCTAGTAGGTGGAACCTTCTAGTAATATTTCTTACATCCATGGACCTCCTAGGAACATTCCATAGAAGGAACATTGTAGTAGGTGGAACCTTCTAGTAAGATTTCTTACATCCATGGACCTCCTAGGAACATTCTAGTAGGTGGAACCTTCTAGTAAGCCTTCTTACTTTAATTTTGTTCACACTATTACATAGGTATTATTTACTAGAAATGGCCTCGATACATAACAATACATACCTACCTAAATATTGTTGTTCCCTTTGGGTACCTCCCTAGGTATTCCATATTACCTCCCTAAGTATACTACACTCACCCCTCACATTATTGGAGAAAAATCCATGAACTTTACTATCACCAAATCCAAAGTTCAATTGGAATTGAGGAGCAATGCCCAAAGACACCTGTGGTACCTTACAAATAAATAACTAAATCCCATCACCTAATATCCCTCTGCCTAACCTTGACAAAATTGATTGAAAATCATAAAAGGATCTATCATTTTTTGAATAGAGTGATAGATCTAATAATGGGCCATGTAAACCCCCCTTTTCCTATAGATTCTTCCTCCCCAACAATAGACCCTGGAGATCTAAATTCCCTAAAACCTAGACCACACTCACCCTAATGTGTTTCATCCCTAGACTCAACCCATAAATGACAACCTTTGAGTGGATCTAGAGAGTATTCTACCTCATCAATCTCCATCACTGCAAAACCCTAGCATACTCTTACCTATGTAGTTGAAAGGCTAGGATGGAAATAGAGAGGTCAATAAAAAAAGTTGGGTGAAAACTCAAGGGATACCATCACTTACTTTGTGTGTGTGTGTGTGTGTGTGTGTGTGTGTGTGTGTGTGTGCATGTGTGTTGGTTGATAACCTTAGAGGTTAATGAAAAATTAGCGAGAGGTAGCTTGAAGTCAATTAAGGTGAATCGGTTCTTATGTAACATATATATATTTTTTTAGCAATTTTGAAGGAACTAAATATCCTTTAGTATTGTGAGTTGATATAACTATGTGATTGATGTTATTATGCTATTATTGCATTGAATTAGAGGGTTGGAAAATTATTTTTTACTTAGATCTTGGGGATTGAATGAAGACTCCAACTTATTTATTAAATGAATCCTCCTCTAGCATTACAAGAAAAGCAGTCTGAGGAGGTATAAAAAACATAAGTAATATTCAAACCTTGTTGAATATGGGAAACTTTATTTAAAGCAAGTGCAAGCCACTTCCACAATCTATGCATTATCACTTGGTTCTTGTGCACCAAATTAATTGCATGGGAAGGTGAGTATTTCTAATCTTGCAAACAATTTCCCAGACACCTTGATCTGCTGGAAACATTTGAAATTTTTGAAACAAAATCAAGTTCTAAAAATTGGTCTTATGAAAATTACTAGTATTTATTGAACCACAACATGGTATCGACTATGAGGCTAAGTGGATAACACTAAACTCCTAAATATGTTTTCAAGTTAAAAACTTCCCAATAATGTGAATTTGGCCCTACTGAAAGCCAATAGGAAAGTGGACATGTTTGTTGATGTTAGGGCCCTATTACATTATTTTTAGGGTTTTATCATTAAGACACTAGTTAACCAAATCTTTAAGTACCAAATATATGGTTAACAAAATATGTTGGAATAATACCTTGATCCATGTACTTTGTATACACTTCATTCAACTCGTTATAGTTTGGGGTAGTTAACCCATTGCAACAAAAGAAAAAGAACAATAGAGGGCCCTAGTTAGACAAGTTTATAACCAAAGATAACTTTAAAAAGAAGAACAAATAGTCATGCATAACCCATGAAGCACATCAGATAATTTTGTTTATAGAATGTTTTTTTTAATGAATCATAGAAAAAAAAAATCAATAAATCATACAAAAGGATTAATTTAAAAAATTGTAGAGACACAAGGCCTAAAGTACATATTAGTTAGTGGTTTTGAGTAGATGGATCCATTGAAAGTACATGGAATTTGAAAATTAGTAATTGTTCAATGAGGTGCCCATTAAGCTTTCACAAAGAGACACCAAGGATGTGTTGGTGGTCACTATCGGCCTGAGTAACAAGATCATTAGAATTTACATGCATCATCTCTAAGCCAAGGAAATGAAATTGGCAGTTTTAGTTCTAGGCCCACTTACAAGGCCTTGGTTAAAGAAATGGATAACCTTTATATACAGATTCTACCTACATGGGATAAATGTGATGGGTCGACGAATTCTACCCCCATGGGATCAAATGCTTATTCAACAAGTGCTAATGTAAGTTGCACCACTAACAAAGCAATCATTGATGGGTTTTTTTAAGGCTCCAAATGAGTGCTTTCCCTCTCTTGCATGTGGGATAGGGGCCTTAATTTGGATGTATCATTTAGTGTGGTATCTCTAGTCCCTTTCTTTGAGGGGATGGCATGGCACATTGATGAGCCAATTCACTGTGAGTGGAAGAAAATTTGTGTTGCTCTTCATTGTCTTTTTGGGGCATTTGCTTTCCTACTGCATCCACTAAATAATATCATCCATCCTACAACATTCACATATTCTTCGCTATAATTTATGGGTTCTATATTTCTTGGTCATGTTGTCATTTTTTGGATATGATCCTTTTGTTTGTTATATATTGTTGATATTTAACTTATTCATCTAGAAGTTACAGTTCTTCTTTATCATTACAACCATTTAGCACATTAACTGCATTTATAAGATCACTAAAAGATATGCAATCACATAAATAAGATAGAAACAGAGATTATCCTCAGAAACCCTCTGGGGGAACAAAACCCAGCAAACTTCCTCAATATAGATTAGCCAACCAAGAAAAATGCTTCTCTCCAAGAGAGAACTAAAAAGGAATAATATTGTCCTCTACTCCTTCACTAGGAAAGAGTAGCGCACCACTTGACCAAGAGATATCCCAGAGATAGACCAAAAACCCTCATTGACATCACACCTAGCTGCAGTAGCTTCTCCTCCAAGACTTTCTCACTTATCCTCTTGTTGCATAGCTTATGAGTGAGTGAACAAGTGAGGCGCTAGCCTCCCTTATAAATAGTATTCTGACCTCCCTAAATTAGGTCTAATCCAACCTATCAATTTTCCCTCTAAAATTAAATTTAATTGTCAAGGCACAATAGGGTAGACTTTTACAAAGGCACAATAGGGTTGTCTTAATAAATATAATAATAATAACATTTTTAAGGTTTGTCTTGGTCAAATACAATAAGTATATCTTTTGAAGCTACTCAATCTTCAACACTCTCTCTTAGCAAGGAAGGTATTCTTCTTGTCACGATCATAATCACTACTTCTAAGATTATGCATAATTGGCCATTGTCTTGTTGTCAATCATAGATCTATATATCATAGGAAGTTCTGCACTTTTACTAGAATAACGTAACAGCCTGCGTTGGGGTTACCAACCTGCACTGGGGTAGCATACCATCCTGCATTGGGGTTACCAATTTGCACTGGGGTAGCATACCATCTTGTGTTGGGGTTACCAACCTGTATTGGGGTTACCAACCTGCACTGGGGTAGCGTACCAACCTGCATTGGGGTTACCAACCTGCGCTAGGGTAGTGTACCAGCCTACGTTGGGGTTACCAACCTGGGTTGGGGTAGTGTACCAGCCTGTGTTGGGATAGCGTACCAACCTACATTGAGGTAGTGTACTATCTTGTGTTGGGGTTACCAACCTGCGCTGGGGTAGCGTACCAGCCAGCATTGGGGTTACCAACCTATGTTGGAGTAACGTACCAGCCTACGTTGGGGTTACCAACCTATGTTGGGGTAGCGTACAACCTATGTTAGGGTTAGCAACCTATGCTAGGGTATCGTACCAGCCTGCATTGGGGTTACCAACCTACACTAGGGTAGTGTACCAACCTGCACTAGGGTAGTGTACCAGCCTGCGTTGGGGTAGCGTACCATCATGTGTTGGGGTACCATACCAGCCTACGTTGGGGTTACCAACCTACGTTGGGGTAGCGTACCATCCTACATTGGGGTTACCAACCTGCACTGGGGTAGCATGCAAGCCTGCGTTGGGGTTACCAGCCTGCGTTGGGGTAGCATACCAACCTGTGTTGGGGTAGCTTGCTAGCCTACGTTGGGGTAGCATACCAACCTGCATTGGGGTTACCAACCTACACTGGAGTAGCTCCCTCTACTAGGGATCTCATCACTTCCCGCTATTAGGGAACACATCACTTCCTGCTACTGGGGAACACATCACTTCCCGCTATTGGGGAACATATCATTTCCCGCTATTAGGGAACACATCACTCCCTCTCATGAGGAAAATCCTTCTGGAACACACCAAGCTCATCTCTGAAGTTTTCAAACTTCTCTATTGATAGAGGCTTAGTCAACACATATGCTACCTTCTCATCGGTATGAACATACTAGAGTTTTACTGCTCCCTTTTGTATCATATCTTAGATATAACGGTACTTGATCTCGATATGCTTGGACTCATCATGACACACTGGGTTCACTGACAAATTTATTCAACTTTGGTTGTCATAAAAGATACAGGTTTCCTTCAACTCGAGATCAAGCAATTTTCCAATCAACTTCCAAAGCCACATTGATTCGCCACAAGGTGACCATGCTTCCACATACTATGCCTCTATGGAGATGAGTGTCGTATAGGTCTTCTTCTCACTGAGTCATGAGATCACAACTGGTCCAATACTAAAGAAATATATGAATACACTTTTCCAGTTAGTGACATTGTCTGCCCAATCAGAATCTGTGTATCCCTGTAATCTTATCTCATGATCCAAGATATATCTGATTCCATAATCGAATGTACCCTTTAGGTACCTCATCACATGTTTTCCCATAATCAGGTGAACATGTCTTGGCCCAATCATGTACTGACTCAAAGTGTTCACCGCAAAACATCAATGAACCAATTTTTCACATCACATTGTACCAAATTGGTACACTTTCTCAGTTGCAACTCAATCTGCACAATCATGTGCTAGCTCTATGTGCTTTCTTCAAAAAACTATATGTCTCACTGCTTGAGAGTATGTCCTCTACTCTCTCTACAATTCTTCCTTCTAGAACTGGGACTCTACACCTGCAGTTGCTCTTTCTAAGGCTGACAATGACTTCTCCATTCTCACTGTAGTTGTTGAAATCTGAGAGTAGCTCCGTTATTCTATCATGGCAATATCTTCATATGAAACTAAGAGTGGCTCAATAACTAATACTGAGGATAAATTATCCTCTTTCTTTTGAGGTAACTCAATCTTCTATTTTAGGCATGTCTCCATGGTCTGACTCATGTACTGCACCAACTGAAACTAGAGATAACTCGATCTCAAATATAGTGATTGTCATACATGCTCCCTCTGAATCTTATATTGTGTCAGCTTCATTTAATTAATCATGTTTGTTCTATATATACTTCTTCTTATTATAGGAGCAAGTGTCTCATCATAGTCTTCTCCCTCTTTCTAGGAGAATTCTTTGGACACAAATCAGGCTTTGTACATATTTATGAATGGTCCTAGGGAGGTTTCTCCTCCTTACTAGATCGTGAGGGTTGACTCCCTCTAAAATCTATCTCCTTCTAAGATGGTACTTGGTGGGGATGTCTGCCTCACCACTGGTGGAGCCATCTGCTCCTCATGAAATGGATCATCAATGCTATATGGCTTTGCATCCTACAAAGTGTCACGAGACCATGTTGGTCTCTTCATGGTTACTGCATTGATTATCGGTAGGCCCTTCTAGCTCTACTAACTCTTCCTGATGATCTGAAGAGTGGTCGACTGCACTAGAGGGATTTGTTCTCTCATCTTTGGAGTCTTCTTCTCCTCATGATCTGTCCCCATATGAGATGGTTTGTAGCTTCTTCTTCTTCTTCTTCTTCACTTCATGGATGTATACGGTCATGCATACAACTTGGATATTCTACTCCATGTCTCATATAATATGTTGCCTCCTACAACCATCACTATAGCTCCTTCATGGTTATCACCTGTGACCTACCTTGAACAAGAACAACAAGGGATAAATAGTAGACAAGAATAATACTCTTTATAATAATAATAAAAACAATAGTGAGAACAATTGTCACAGTAGCTTCTTTAGAGCTATCACTCGTGACATGCCTAAAACAAGAGCCAAAATTAAGAAATACAATAATACGAAATGAGAGCAACACTCTTCTAGTGGTGTGATCAATCATTTCTCCATGGTAACCTAGAAACAAAACAAGAAGTTTCTCCTAGAGGAGATGTTAGTTATATCTAGTAAATAATTACAATAAGCATTTATCTCAATATTTCTCACATGCTACCACGTATTCAATAATAAAACTTTTTCAAAGATTTCTATCACAACTATAGTGTTTAGCAGTTATCAAACTTGATATGTGCAAATTTGAATCTTATCAATTTAATCAGTTAAACCTGGAACCTGGAGTCTTGTCCTCAAAAATGAGTGTGTTGTTTTTCTTATGAGTCTCCTTCACCAAGATGACAAGTATTCTCTTCAACCTGTCCTCTGTACTAACATAATATTCTTTCTTGACAGAAATATGAGTTAGAGAATAAACTCTATAATCTCAACCTTAATCAATCTAATACTTTGACTTTAATTTTGACCAATGGTTAGTATGATAGTCGTAACTTCAACAGATCAAAATACAACCTAGATTATTTTAAGATCACAATAATTCAATAACAAATAGATGCATATCAAATTAATCAAACCTAGGGTGCATTGTTCCTCTGAATGTGTTGGATCTGAGATCCTTATGGATCTATGATTGTTGTTTATACAAAAGATTCGTTCTCTTGCAAATACCCTTTAGAATAATGATACAGTTTAAACATATGTAATTACATACCTCTGACAATATTTATGGGTAGTGGCACCATCTGGTAGCAGTGACAAGCAATAATGAGCCTTTGAAAACTTCAAAGGTGTTGCAACTTGTAATCTAAAGGTAACTGGAGATTTTCTAGGGTAAGGCACACTAGGAAAATAAAAATTAGTCCCAACACTTCACAAAAATTTTCACTGCAACTGGTGCTACAACTGGCATGAAGGAATTGGCACGAAAGAATTGGCATGAAGGAACTGGCACTGTGAATTGCAATTGATATTGCAACTGCACCTGATACTGCAACTAAAATTGATACTGCAACTACAACTGATATTGCAACTGCAACTTAGGGTTTTATGAAGAAACCCTAATTTCTCAAATTTCAAATTTTAGACTTTTGATCCAAGGACTAGATGAGCCCTCCTAGGGCGAGATCCTAGGTGATCTTAGTTTCACTAGCATCCTCCCACAAAGGTAAAAATGTCACTCTTGGGGTTTATGTAGAAACCCTGATTCTGTAGTAGTTGCAACACTAAAAACTTAATTTTGGAGAGGGTGCGTTGAGGCTAGCCATTTCTTTATAAATTGTGAGTTGGTCTCTTTCAGGCCTGGTTTGATACCATGTTGATATTTTACTTATTCAGCTAGAAGTTATAGTTCTTCTTTATTATTACAATCATTTAGCTCATTGATTGCATATATAAGATCATTGAAAGAGAGGCAATCACAAAAATAAGATAGAAATAGAGATTATCCTTGGAAACCCTCTAGGGGAAGAAAACCCAGCAAACTTCCTCAATATAGATTAGTCAACCAAGAACAATCCTTCTGTCCAAGAGATAAATATATCCTCCTCTACTCCTTCACTAGGAAAGAGTAGCATACCACTTGACCAAGATGTATCTTAGAGATGGACCAAAAACCCTTCTTAACATCACACCTAGTTGTTGTAATATACCAAATATAAAATGTATGCAGAATAGAAATAAAATGCTAGTAATTGCAGAATAACAACAATATAACCAAAACATTCACCACAATAACACTGAAATGATATAAGAATAACAATATAAATAACAATTTGAATCTGAAAGCAATGTTCACGAGCCTCTTCGAGGGGACAACCTCCAGTTGAGCAGAGCTCTATTACAATAATCTCCAAGCTAGGGTTCTCATACCCTCGACTCCTATTTATACTAAAAAGAAGCATCTAGAGGAAGATCCTTCTAGAAGAAGAACCTTCTATTAGGTCTTCTTACATCCACCTTATTCTATTTTATTGAAAGGCCTTATTAATATTGACCTTTATTACATCTGAATATATTGTTCTACATATGTGCAGGTTAGGACACTAACATGTCCACCCCCTTAAAAACAGCCTTGTCCTCAAGGCTTGAGATGAGGAAATTGTTGTAGAATGTTAGTTAGTTCCCAAGTGGTGTCTGCTGGAGTTGTATCTTTCCACTGGACTAGCACTTCCTTGATGGTTCTCTGATGTAGGCGACGCTCACGCTAGTCCAAAACTACTTCTGGTTGTAGCCAAATGGATCCTTCTTCAAATAAATTTGGAAGGTTGGTTTGAATTTGGCACTTAGCTCCAATCACCTTCTTTAAGCATGAAACATGAAAAACAGGATGTAGCTTTGAATGGTTGGGAAAATATAATTGATAGGAAACTTGTCCCACACGCATGAGCATGATATAAGGACCAGAAAATTTGGGCGCTAGCTTTTGACAATGCTCGACCTTGAGGGAAGTTTTCTTGTAAGCTTGCAGTCGAAGAAACACCTGATCCCCTTCTGCAAATTGAAGTTCAGAGTGACCTTGATCTACTTGTTGCTTCATGACTAAATTCTCTTTGAGGGTACGGAGAATGGCCTCTTGAGCTGTAAGTGTTAGGTCAACCGCCTGGACCTTCGAGGCACCCGGTAAGTATGAGAGAATTGAAGGTGGCTTCTGTCCATATATTGCTTCAAAAGGAGTCATGCGTGTAGCTGTATGGTATGAAGTGTTGTACCACCATTCAGCTAGGGGTAAGCATTGAGCCCATTGACTTTTCTTTTCCAAGGCAAAACACCTCAAATATGTTTCCAAACACTTGTTGACAACTTCCGTTTGGCCATCAGTCTGGGGATGATAAGTTGTGTTGAGCTGCAATTATGTGCCTTGTATCTTGAACAGTTCTTGCAAAAAATTGCTTGTGAAAGTTGGGTCGCGATCAAAAACAATAGAGTGCAGCATGCCATGAAGATTTGAGCCACCGTGGATGTTGTAAACGAGTGTTGAAGGGTGCAGAAATGAGCATACTTGGAAAGGCGATCAACAACCACCATGAAGACGGATTTATTTCTCAATTTGGGTAAGCCGGTAATAAAATCCATAGAGATATCCTTCCAAATAGCAGGTGGAATCTGGAGTGGCTGTAGTGTGCCCGACAATTTGATTGTTTCTCCCTTGTTGTGTTGACACACGTCACATTCAGCTACAAAATTACGAATGTTTTTTTTCATACCATCCCAGAAAAAGGAACGTTTGACCCTGTCATAGGTTTTGGTGAACCTGGAGTGCCCTGATGTGGGTGTAGCATGAAGCTCAGAAAGTACCGTGGATTTAAGCTTTGAATGTTTACTTAAATACAAATGGCCTTTGTATCGAAGTTCCTCATGGAGCCAAGAGTACCCTGGGAAAGATGGATCATTGGACTGCAATTGTTGGATCAACTGCAAACTTTTGGGATCTTGTAGCCATTCTTGGCGAACGGCTTGGAGCCAATCTGGTACAATGAATGAAAGAGAAAAAAAAGGATCCTTCATCTTCATATTTTCGGGAAGGTGCATCCACAACCACATTGTCTTTGCCTTTCTTATAAATAATCTCATAATCATATCCAAAGAGTTTAGTCCCCCATTTTTGTTGTTCTGGGGAGGAAATGTGTTGTTCCAGAAAATACTTGAGGCTTTGATGGTTTTTCTTAATTTGGAACCATTGCCCCAATAGATAAGGACGCCACAGATCCACAGCATGCAGAATAGACAACATTTCCTTTTCACAAATGGATTTGCCCAGATTTATTTCAGATAGTTTCTTACTGGTAAAGGCCAAAGGTCGACCCTCTTGCATAAGGACAACACCAATTCCTTTCCCTGAGGCATCACATTCCAACACAAAGGTCTTTGTGAAATTGGGAAGGGTGAGGACTGAAGTGGTGCACATGGCCATCTTCAAGGTTTGAAAAGCTTGAGCAACGGCTAGAGTCCAAGTGAAAGAGTTATTTTTAAGGAGAGCAGTGAGAGGTGTTGCAATCTTCCCATAATTCTTAACAAACTTGCGATAATACCCTGTTAAGCCTAGAAATACACGCAAGCTCTTAAGAGTCTTTGGGTGAGCCCAGTCTTGCATAGCTTCAATCTTTTTAGGATCCACCCCGACGCCATCTTTGCCAACCAGATGACCCAAGTATTCTACTTCTAAGGCGCCAAAATCACATTTAGACTATTTTAGGAAAAGTTGGTGCTGAGAGAGTAGATGAAGAACTCAATCCACATGAGCAAGATGGCATGTCCAAGTTTTGCTATATATGAGGATATCATCAAAGAAAACTAAGACAAAATGGCAGTGAAAAGGATGGAAGACATGATTCGTGAGGCTTTGGAAGGTGGAGGGGACATTACACAAGCCAAATGGCATGACCAAAAACTCATAGTGGCCCTAATGAGTTCTAAAGGTAGTCTTAGGAATATCTGCCTCTTTCATATGTATCTAGTGGTAGCCCGAACGAAGATCCAGTTTAGTGAAGAATTGGGCGCCACTTAATTCATCCAGGAGGTCATCAATGACAGGAATGGGGAATTTGTCTTTGATGGTATGTTTGTTGAGGGCACGGAAGTTAGGACACATTCGTCAAGAACCTTCTTTCTTCAGGACCATGACCACAGGAGACAAATAGGGGCTCGTACTAGGGTGGATAACACCTGCATTAAGGAGTTCCTGGACCATTTTCTCAATTTCATTTTTTTGGGAAAAGGGGTGACGATATGGACAGATATTGGGAGGAAGGCTTCCTGGTACAAGGGGAATGGAATGACCATGAACACCACGGGAAGGAGGGAGGCCTTGGGGAGTGGAAAAGATCAATTGATGTTTAGAAAGTATGGCTTGGAGGTGTTGTGGTACGGAGGGTGTCTATGTTGCTTGTATGGCATGGAGTTGGGTGATAACACCAGAATGACCCTTTTTGAACAGATTTTCCATGCGATGGGAACTAATGATCTCAGGTGAACCGGGGGTGATGCCTTGTAACTTATATTGGTGTCCCTCCTAGTCAAATTGCATGGTTAAGTCTTTAAAATCCATGAGAATGGGACCCAAAGTCCTTAGCTAGTCTGCACCCAGCACAATGTCACAACCTCCCATGTCTATAGAAAACATATGGCATTTCAGGTGGTAGTCACCAATTTGGAGACGCACATTTTCACAATGCCCTCCACATTTCATGGAACCACCATTGGTAATCGTGATTTGGAAATTATTGACGACATGGATGTAGCAATGAGTTTCTTGGGAAATGCAGTGATGAATAAAATTATGGGTGCTGCCACTATCAACCAGAATGATGACCTTCTGATGCTTGATGTAATTGATTAGCTTAAGGGTTTGGGGAGCGGAGAAGTTAGTGAGAGCATTGAGGGAAATGATTGGTTCTACTTCGGGAGGATCTGAGGGAGGGGTTATGTCAATGGATTCAGGTGATTCAGACATAGAGGGAGTTTCTTCATCTTCTTCTGAAATCTCCTTGGAGATGGCCATAAAAAGATTTTGTTCTTTACACTTGTGGTCTAGGAAATATTTGTCATCATAGTTATAACAAAGGCCTTTGAGTTGGCGTTCATCCATTTCAGCCCGGGTCAATTTTTGGATCTTTAGTGGAGTAGAGGGAGTAGTGGGATTTACTGGTTTAGGGCAAGGGATGAAGGAGGGTTTGCGGTTTTGAGAAGATACAACCTGTTGTTCTTCTTTATCTCTTTTGGTAGCCTCCACCCAACTCGCGGGCCAAGACATGAGGACATGGGCCCGAATTTCATCCTTGAGGCCGCTAATAAAACACTCTCGGAAAAAGGCATCAGACATGCCCTTTGTTCTAAAAGCCAGGCACTCAAAGGCAGCTATAAAGTCTTCACTGTTCCCAATTGTTTCATCTTTGTCAAACAGCCCAAATGGTTGGTGTCAGTGTCAAAGAATTCATAAAGCTCTGCCACAAATTGTGTCCAAGCAATATACCCTTGACGATAATTTTTTCTCCATTGCCAACGTTCTTGATCTAGATGGAGAACACCATACTGGAGTTTGGCCAAGTCATCTGTAATGTTGTATAAAGAGAAGTAATGTTCCATTTGGGTTACCCAACCAGTGGGGTTCGAGCCATCAAATTTAGTCACATCCACCCGTGGAAGGCATAGGTCACGTTGAAAGTGATGGTTCTGCAAGGTATGGGAATGAGAGGAATGGTCGCCTTCAGTATGTGGGGGTGAGGAAGAGGAAGGGTTATCTGTAGGGATATGCATTTTGGTGCAGAGTGCTGAAAAGACTGATTCAAGCTGGGTGGTGAGGTCTTTTTTGATTTCGCCCATTGAGAACTGCTTGGTTGTATTGATGGTGGCAACATTGGCACTGAGTTGTTTCACTTCTTGATGGGTCTCAATGAGACCAGATTGCAAGGTGTTGAAGCAAGCTTCCAAGTCTTGGCTACGAGTATGGGCCATGAGGATGGGGGAACTAAAAAGGGGCGGGTGGGGTAAAAAAAATTTGCCGAAAAAATGATATGGATGAATGTGATAAGGGAGAAGAGATGAATCCAATGGAATAGCTCTTAAATAATGGTGAAAAAATTTCCAGACTTTTTTTTTTTTTTACGGAGTTATACTCTGGTCTGAAGAATACTGCAGAGAGGAAATTCCCAAATGTTTAACCAGAAAGAAATGTGTATTCACTTGGAAACCCGAACACAGTTGTGTGGCAATAGATCTTGTATGTTTTAATTTGTTTATGTTTCTGTCCCCAAGGGTTAGGTATTCAAGGGTTCTACAGACAAGGGTTTGCCCTGTGCTATAGCTCTCTGATATATGTGTGGGTTCCAATAGTAGTACTCGGCCCAATATCTTAGGGCACTAACTAAGGATGATAGACTGTACCCTTAGCCATACTCCCTGACTACCCAGGTACTAGAGAGTATCTTCCTGAGTGTTGTTCTTGGTGACACTATAGCAGTCAGGTGGCTGATATGTTTATCTAAAGAAGGATTTAGGTAATCTAGGTCGATCCGTACACAGGTGTTGTCTGATGTGCTACCACTCAAAGGGGTACCAACAGGGGTTACAAGGGTGGCCAACAGATGTGCGCTTAAGTACCACTTGTATTTCATGCGTGTATGAATCCCTCAACCGCGGGCTTAAAGACGTCGGAATACGTCTCTACCCTAGAAAAAAAATTAACCCACACTTTCTGCTGAGGAAAGTGCTCTGATACCACTTGTAATATACCAGATATAAAATGTATGCAAAACAGAAATTAAATGCTAGTAATGGCAGAATAATAGCAATATAACCAGAACATTCACCACAATAACACTGAAATGATATAAGAATAACAACAGAAATAGCACTTTGAATCTGAAAGCAATGTTCACGGGCCTCTTCGAGGGGGCAACCTCCAGTTGAGCAGAGCTCTATTACAATAATCTCCAAGCTAGGGTTCTCATACCCTCGACTCCTATTAATACTAAAAAGAAGCATCTAGAGGAAGATCCTTCTAGAAGCAGAAGCTTCTATTAGGTCTTCTTACATTTGCCTTATTCTATTTTATTGAAAGGCCTTATTAATATTGACCTTTATTACATCCAAATATATTGTTCTACCTATGTGCGGGTTACGACCCTAACAGTTGCAGTAGCTTCTCCTCCAAGACTTGCGCAATTTTCCTCTTGTTGCAGAGCTTATGAGTGAGTGAACAAGTGAGGTGCTAGCCTCCCTTATAAATAGTAGTCTGGCCTCCCTAAATTAGGTCTGGGACGACCTGTCAATTTACCCTTTAAATTACATTTAATTGTCAAGGCACAATAGGGCCGACTTTTACAAAGGCACAATAGGGTCGTCTTGATAAATATAATAAAAATAGCATTCTTTAGGGTTTGTCTTGGTCAAATACAATAAGGATATCTTCCAAACATACTCGATCTTCAACATATATCATGGTAGATATTTGGGGTAGCATAGTAGCTTAGTGCTAATTTGGGAGTTCCCAAATAAAACATGTATCTCAAACAACAATGATCATCTGTGCATTTTTTTTGCATATGAGGTGGTAATTTAGGATGAGGGAAAAATCAGCACCTGTGGAAATCCTAAGTGCCCACAAAATCCCCTAATAACTCTTGAATTAGCCTTTATTCTCTACATTCAAAGATTAATAATTCTCTAGCCCTAACCTCTCATTACATGTTAATGTCCAAGTCTAATGTATGCTTAATATCTTTTATAATTTCCCTGCTTTATATTTTAGGATTATTTACAACAAAACTCTAGTCTAGTAGATCTATGTTTGTGCTAAGATTCACTATGTTGGGGAATGTAACATCTAACACAAATGTAATGCCTCCAAATCCAAGTGTAGTCTTGGGTCAGTGACATGCAGGCGAGAAACCACAAATATGGATGTCAGTAGAGATTTATGTTGGAGGCTAAACAGTAAAGAATGATGGATAGGATATATGACTAAAGTTGGATGTACAAAATGTACATACAACAAAAGGTTTTGATGGACAAATGATATCATTTAGTTGTCTCGATATATGAATCTCGTGAAGTGTTTTTCCATCTAATAAATACGATACGATATAGATATAAAACAATTAGCTATTGGTTTTAACATTATGTAATGATACAAATTGGATCATTATAGAATTCGTCGTCTATCTTAGGGAGGAAAAATTGGAGGAATTGGCTTGCAGGGCCCATTTTAGTGGCAGGTCTCAATTTGGAAATTTGGGGTTTGGAACCTTCTAGAGCCATTTTGAGGCATCAAATGACATTTTCGGGGGTAAAAATTTGTAGGCATGGCATCTAGCCCCATGATGTTGTTCTACACACCAATACCTTTCCAACGATGTAAAAATCACCTTAATTGAAGATCGTATGTAGAAGTTATGTCTCCTACAAGTTGACTTACCTTGTTGACCAGCATGGTATGACTGGATTCCACGTCAACCCCCATTACTCACACATGTGGGCCTAGCCACACATGGAATTTTAAGAATATTCTAGAAGGTCCAAAACCTTATAACTAATTGATAGTTGAGGATGCAAAAACCCTAACCCTAGAAGACTCTCAAGCTATGTTAAATACCGGGCCACTAGGAGGAAATGGCGATCTGGATTGGATCATTAGATAATTTGTCATCTGTCTTGGTACTTTCTAAGTGGAAAACATTGGAGGAATCTACTTGTGAGGCCATTTAGCAACAAGTCCCAATTTAGAAAATTGGGGTTGAAAACTATCTAAAATCTTCCAGAGCCATTTTGAGGCATTAAACTACATTTTTTTTGGTCCAAAACCTACTTTGTGGGAAGATTCCATATTCTGCACATCGAGGCCTTTCGAGCGATGCAAGAATTGCCTCAATCAAAGTTTTTATGTGAAGTTCATGCCTCTCGCAAGTTGACCTATCATGTTGACCACCATGGTACGAGTGGATGCCACTTCATCCCTCATTACTCAAATGTATGGGGCTAGCCACATGTGTACTTTAAATAAGTTCTAGAAGCTTCAAACTTGACTACTTATTGAGGGTCAAGGAAGCCAAAACCGTAGCCCTATATGGCTATCAGGATATGTTAAATACCAGGCGGATAGGAGGAGAAGGGGTTCCATTCTTTGCTCATTTGTGTGTGGATGGTGTGTTCTTTTTCTCATTTCTTTCATTTTTGTGTTTAGTTATTTTCATAAATATGAGCAATAAGCTATTAATAATTAATCTGGGATATAAGGAAATAAATTGCACAGTCCAATATTTAAGAATAATATAAGATTTGTTGTGACGAATTGTTCTAGTGGAATATCCACGGTAGTTTACAGATCATAAAGGGTTCCATTCTTCAACATTGTATGTGTTCTATAGTTGAGCAGAGCATCTAGGAGTGGTATTTTGAGAGCATAACAGAGGAGCTAGGAGATTCTATAGCAGTGGTTTAGGCCACAGTGTTATATGAAACTTAATTGTGAGTTCCCCTTTCTTTGTATTTATATTTGCATTTTCATAATGAAAGAAAAGAGAGCAAAGCATAGGCCTCACCTTCTGGCCTGGTTTTATCCCATATTGGGTTTCCCAGGATACATATTGTGTTCAATGGTGTGGATGGTGTGCTTATTTGCTTATTCTTTCATTTCAATTTCAGCTATTTCATAAATCTGAGCACTAAGGTGGTAATAATTAAATCCAAGATCTAAGGAATTAATCTTGCATAACAGAATATTTCAGTATAATACAAGATTTGGTGTAATGAATCGTTCCAATGGAATATCCATGGAAGTTTACAAATCACATAATGTCTCATTTGTAATTTCATAAAGTGCCTTGATGTGAGTATAAGTGGAATTAACTTTTTAAGCTTGTGTTGAATTAGATTAATGGATATTTATCATTTACCCTCTATTTAGGTGTATATGATGAGGAAGATTGAGAGAGTGTTTGAGATCATCCTAATCACTATAAATGAAAATGTAAACAATTAAATCTCATGTGTTTGGTTATGCTTGGGAGATGGTGGCCTTCAACTTTTGAAAGTAAGTTCTCCATTTACAACAAGTGCCATTGTAGTGGCAATGTCCCTACCGAGAGGTTTTTTATATATGTTTTTTTGCATATTGAAGATCAATGGGAATCTGAAATCTAGATATTTTGATGCTAACAATGCCAGTACATACCAAGTTCTCTTACTAATTTCACTATAGAGAATTTTTTTCCATATTGAAAAAAAAGGATATGGTAAATTAAGGTTCTTGTCGGTATAAATACTGCAATTTTGTAGGTGTTTGAATATACCAAAAAATCCAAGTTGCATGCAAGTACCACTAACAATAAAAAGCTCATTTTATACACTCTTTGTAGGTAGGTGGTTGTTGGGAAATGCAATACTTGTGAGTGTTAAAACCCCAAAGTTTCCTTTTACCTTAATTGTCAACAACACTGCACATACCATGTCTACATTACTAACTAGATCTATTTAGTAGTTTTTTGAAGGTTTTGAGGGAACACACCCAATTCCTTCCCTTTTCGTTATTCATTTCCAATACTAGGGAACACATAGCATAAGTTTCTAGGTTTGAACCAGGGTTTTACCATGTTTACGTTAGAATTTGTTGCAGTAGCCAAGCTTCTTCCCTGCATCGGGCTATGATGTCCCTTGTAATTATTAACCATTTCATTATTGATTTTGGTTATAGAGACATAGGGTTTTGAGTTATGCACTTTAATTAGATGAATACTAAGCGCGACATGTGTCATAATTATCAAGTGGATGAATAATGCAAGCATCATATGTCATAACTATTAGAGAATGCTCTTTTAAATTTTTATGTGTTTTGCACTATTTTAGGGCCCCTTTGTATACTTGAATAAATTCGAGGGTTGTTTCGCAGAGGATGAAAGAAAAGATAAGTATCGAGGGGGCCTTCCAGCAATCTATTAAAGTTTCTAAAGTGCAATAATCTCGACTCTTTAAACATGCTATAATGCTTCTCTGAAATAATTTGTAACATGCTATAATGCTTCTCTAAAGTAATTTCTAACATGCTATAATGCTTCGTTGAAGTAATTTGTCCCCACTAAATGTGTATCTGCACTTCTATCCATTAGATATTAGTCCATTTTACGCTTACTCTAATGTTTTAGTTATAGTTCATGTCCTTCAGCAAGGACTAAGAACCACACTTAACTTTAAAAGAATCTTCACCAAATTTTGTATTATTATTAAAAAATGAGCCAATATTAAATTATCTAATATACAATGTAGACTCTCTAAATTTTAACAATTTATCCATAGTGCCTCCTCTATTTTGAGCCCCACCTCCATTATTTTGAGAAGCGAGAAAGAAATGATAAAAATATTTTGAGCCCCACCTCCATTTCTTGAGAGGCAAGAAAGAAATAATAAAAATAGAGTGACTGTTATCATTAATAGTTGCATAAAATACATTATTTTGCTTCCCACCATGACTATATCTTTTTTTCCACAGGAAAAATTATCTTTATATTCAAAAGGATATAAGAATTTACATTCGACATTCCTGTCAATCAAAAACATGTGATAGGGAAACTTTTGCTCACGATATAACAAACATCCATCCAAAGTCATGCTATCATGGAATCTAAAGGAGAAACTACAGCCAAGAACAGTAGAATCAGGACTAAAAAAAAACATCAGCTTTCTTGTGGACTTCGCTTCAGAGATTCAGCAATGTTGGAGGACCCTCATTGCCATCCTCCCATCGGGAGTATCTTAAAAGTCCAAGAGGCAGGGAAAACGCTTGTTTTGACAAGATGTTCGCATCTCTATTATCTTCTCTGTAGATATGTGAGACGGAGAGACTCTCAACAAGTCTTGTAGCTTCTAGTGTTCTTTCTTTCCAACACTCCAGTGCAATTGCCTGGAGATCAGATTTTTCGTTGATCCAATCAATAATGACTTTGGAGTCTCCCAATAATAGTCACTCATGGATATTTAGTCAATGAGCCAAGATGAGGGATGCCCACGGCCCCATAAGTTATGCCTTCGTATTTGTGCCTTGCCCACAATTAAGGGTCCAACGGATAGATGAGTGGGATTTTAAGAGGATTTTCCCCCCCGCCCCATAGAGATTTCCTCCTTGTTGTGCAGCTTCGTCAAACTAGGCGATGACTCCGTCAAATGGAAGAGTTGTAGTAGTTCTGTAGGTTGGAGGATCTTTTGCTTGTATGACTAGAGCGTCCATCGTTGTTAATATGTTTTTGGTCACCAGGTGGTTCAAGGGAGACTTTTCTTCAAATAAGGCAGCATTCCTCGCCATCCATATATTCCAGCATAGACTGGCTGGCAGCGTTGGATAATTTTGGTGTCTAGAGAACCATATGTTGAAGCATTGATTCACCGAGGTTCCAATCCAATTTTCAAATAGCTTTAATTTAGTTGTGACATGTAACCAGACTTCTCTGGTGAATTTGTAGTTCACAAAGAGATATCGGGTAGTTTCGCTATCCATCTTGCATAATATGCAGCGATTGGGTCTCACCCAGCCACGGCTTTGGAGGTTATCCCACACTAGGATTTTGTTCTTAGCCAATAACCAGATGAATAATTTGATCTTCAAGGGGCATTTCCAATTCCACATTCGTTTACGCCAAGTCTCATCATGGTTTGTCCAAATCACCTCTGCAATCGTGTGGTACACATTTTTAACTGAGATTTTTTCAGTTTTGTCCCCTCCCGTCCAGATGAGGGAATCTGGCCGCACCTGTAGGTGGATACCTGCTCCAATAAGGTTCTGAATGTAACTGTTTCATTCCTTCTCGAGTTCACTGTCCAGTTCCAGTGAAGAGCTCGATAACCAAGTTTCTCCTATCAAACCGCAACTAGGTGTTAGTTTTATATGAAATAGATAATGTAAACCTTTTATGTGCAAGTGCTTCAATCGTTGAGTTGTTAGCATGGCTCTGTTACCCATACCAAGGATACCATCCCTTCCAATCTCTATTGAATATCCAGAGCTAGGTAGCATAGATTATTTTAGGCGCTAAATTTCGCTCATGGGATAATTTTCCATGGTTTTTCCAAAAACGATATTCGCTATTTTAAAAAAGATTCACCCAAATTCTATAGGAAAAAATTATTTTACCTTAAAAATCGCCAAAATTTTATGAAAACTATATAAAATCCTTATAAATTTGAATATTTTTACAAAAATATCGCCAAACATTTATAGTTGGCATATGAAGGATTAGTAAGATTCGCCAAGGTTTCTACATTTTAAAACAAATTTCCATCCTTAAAATCATCCCTGCTAGGTAGCCATGCTATCCAGTGTGGTAAGATCAAGAGAAACTTCAAAAGGTGTTTCCAAGTTTGAGATCCCCTTAGAGGAAATGTCGATGTTGATCTGAGCCAAGCATGAACCGAATGGTGGGTGATGTATTTATATTTTATAACTTTGCTCCAAATGCCTAGAGCCATCAGAATTCTCCAGACTGTGTTCGTCGAGAGTGCCTTGTAGAAAAAATGCAAATTCCTCAAACCCCAGCCTCCCAACGATTTTGGTTTTGAAACCATCTCCCACCTACAGAGATGGTAGCCTCTGTTTTGTTTGTTGCCATTCCAAAGGAAGGCGAATATCAACTGACAGATCTTCTTAAACACTGATAGAGGGATGTGTGCCAGGGCCATCTAGTACACCGGAAGGCTTTCCAAAACAGCCTTGATTAAAATGTATCTTCCTCCCAGAGTTAAGCATCTATTACACCAGTGTAGTATTCTAAATTTGAAATTTTCAATTAACCATCTCCAATCCCTTGCAATGTAGCTTGTAGGTTTGATTCAGAATCCAAAGTAGCAGAATCCATCCACAAGATCTTGTGTGTCGATGCCAAACAGTGTCTTTATTTCCATCGAGAACTCGTCCTGAGCTCCTAAAGCCAAGACTGTTGACTTCTGATAATTAATCTTCAGACCTGAAATAGAACAGAAAGTGTTAAGAAGATTGTAAATCTCTGTCCATTTAGACAAGGAGGCTGATGTCATGATGATCACGTCATCTACGAAGAGTAGATGCAGAATTTGATTCAATCTTGAAACTCTGATCCCCGAAAGTTTGCCTTCCGATTGACTGTTTTTTAACAAGATACTAAGGCTCTCTAAGACCAGGATGAATAGAAGGGGTGAGAGGGGGCAGCCCTGACGAAGCCCTCTTTCACAGTGGAAAACTTTAGTGGCCTCGACGTTGATCAAAATAGCAAAGGTGGTCGAGGATATGCATCCCATCACCCAATTAGTAGTGACGACCCCAAAACCACACTGTAGAAGGATGAGGCGTAAAAAACTCCAGTTAATACAGTCAAAGGCCTTTTTGAGGTCCAGTTTAAGGAGAATGGCTTGTAGTTCTTTTGTCTTAATAATATGAATGCACTCATGTGCAGTTCCAATAGCATCGAGGATTTGCCTCCCCTTCAGAAAACCAATTTGTCCCTATGACAGTGCCTGGGAAAGAATGGGCCGAATTCTCCTGGCAATGATCTTGGTAAAATATTATAGCAAAGGTTGCAGAGCGAGATGGGTCGGTAGTCCAAAAACTATTGGGGATGGTTTTTTTTTGGTATCAGAACGATAAATGTATTATTTAACTGCTTTTTTACAATCCGTTTGGTTCTCGAGTCCTCAACTACATCCAACAACTCTTGACCCATTAAATCAAAATAATGGAGGTAAAGTTCCATCGTCCACCCATCGAGACCAGGGATTTTTCTTTTGTAAATCCTTTAATCACCTCAAGAATTTCCTCCATTGTCCAGGGATATTCCAGTGCTCTTGCCTCCTCGTCTGTAACCAATTGTGGAAATAGTCGAGTTGTTTCAATCTGAACATTTAGGTTGGTGTCATTTGATTCCTGGTAGAAAGATTTGTACTGATTAAAATCCGCCTGTTTGATGTATTTTGTCTTATGTAGAATACTCCCATCCTCTTCCTCTATATCCCATATAAAATTTTTATTCCTGCGATGACTAGCAAAACGATGGAAGTAGTGAGTGTTATTATCTTCACTGGTAAGCCATAGTGCTCTTTTTTTTAGATGCCATCTATCCTCTTCCTCACGTAGAATTATATTACGGGCTTCCTCTAAACGATGCACTATAGAATCAAAGTCACCTTGTTGGGCTCCCTGAGCCTTCTGCCTGTATAAATCCTCCAAATGGCATTCAATTCTACTCAACTTAGATGAGTCCAAAGTTTTTTTCTTTGAAGCCAGATGATGGACTTTTCTTTTAATCTGTTAAGTTTCCTCACCAAATTACCCTGTGCATCCCCAGGAATCATGATAGTAGAGTCAGACCAGACCGATCGAACAATCTGATCAAAAGAAACCTCCTTTGACCATGCCAGATTGAACTTAAAGGGATATTTTGTCCCTCGTCTTCCTTATCCTATCTAAAGGCAAATGGGGGCATCATCGAAGAGGAAAGGAAGATCTATCCAGGCCCGAATCTTGCGAGTGGGTGAAATCAAACCTTCGGCCATCAAAAATATTTCAAGTCACTTTTCAATACTAGATGAATCCGATCTCCCATTTCGCCAAGTAAGCAATAGTTTCGCCGGCTCCAGATCCACTAAATCATTTTTTGAGAAGAGTAGCTTGAAGAAGTCTGAGAGGGGGTCCACCTTTGCCCTATCTCCCCAAATCTCCTTGGTGCTAATAATTAGATTCAGGTATCCCGCTATAATGAGATATTTTATAGCCAGGAGGCCTATGAGTTCAAGTCTCTCCCAGAAATATCTACGGTCGAGACAAGGACAGTATGTATTGAGCAAGGTCAAGTTTGACTTTAGTTCAAAATAGGTACCTGAGAGTAGTATCCCACCTGGACTTAGCACCGGTGAAAAATCAAAAAAATTTAGATCCCAGGCAGCCAGGAGTCCACTCGAGGTTCCTACCAAGCTAGCTGCACATACCATCCAATCAGGTCAAAGAGAGTAAAGAAAATTCCTAGCAGCTACAGCATCCATAAGTGTTTCTTGAAGAAATATAATAGTCGGTCGAGTATTCTCTAGGAGTTGTCGCATGGAGGCAAGTTTCAGGGGTCCTCCTACCCCTCTAATATTGAGAGAGAGTAGGATCATGGCTTGGCCCGTGCAAGGGATTGTAATCCTCTAAGTTCCCCTAAGTTCAAATCAGTAGCTAGTGAGGCCGAACTCGATGCCTCTAAGACTGCATTTTTCCTCGCACTCCAGGTTTTGAGTGGCGATAGCTCCATGCCTAGCCCTCTGGACCATGAGGGATCTGTCTCAGATGTCTTTCTCACCCCTGAAGATGAGGGAAAGTCTCCATGGTTGGAAGAAGGTAGGATAAGAGTTTTACCATGGTACAACGAAATGGGAAGGGTGGCTACAGGAGTGAGGGTATCGAACAGGTGGTCCAGATACTGTATAGACAGGGGTTGTTTGGAGTATCCAGGGATAAGGGTGGGATCAATCTCGTCTCCAGTGGCAGGGGGAGCTAAGTCATTCAGAGACTGTGAACTGGTGGAGGCATTGTGGGGTATAGGGTTGTTTGAGGAGGGTGGAGGAGTCTAACTCCCGAGTTTCATGTCCAATAGGATTCATGGATGGGTTTATAGGGGTCAACATGTTGTGGGAAGTAGGGCTGAGGGAAGATGGTGGAGTGGGTAAGGGGTTAATCTCCGAAGGTTCAGTCCCAAAAGGATTTGGATGCAGAGAAGTAGTAGATAGTGAGTTTAATAAGAGTCTCTCCCAGGCAGAGAGCGAGTTGTATAGTGAGGGACAATGAAGTTTGATCTTACTTACCAGTGAGTCATCTGGTGGTGCAAAGCTCATATCTCTACTTTGTTGTGTAGCCTCCTCTCCCATCAAATCTGGCTACGTAACGTAGTCGTCGAAACCAAATGCCTCTGATGGGTCCAACTCTGGTTCGGTAGGAGGGAGATTTGAGCAATCTCTTCTTAGGTGGCCTGTTCTGTGACAAAACGAACATCAGAATGGGATCCCCAGGTAGTTTAGGCGTCAAGAAAAAATAATTTCTCTCCAATCAATTTCCAAGACCTCCAGCAGTCCAGCGTGGATATCCATTTCCACTAAGATCTTAGCCATTCTTATGTTTGAAGAAGCAAGAGAGTGTGAGACCATGCTTAGAAAACGTCCTAAAGAAGTGCCGATTAGTTCAAGAGATTGTTGGTTCCAAAGTTGCAGAGGGAGTCCTGGGAGAAGGACCCAGAGATGTTTGTAGCTGAAGTATTTAGTAGACGGATTAAAACCAAACCTCCATCTTGTAACAGACCCACTACGGGAGCTAAGATTTTTCGCCTTTTTATTTCTTCTTCGTTGTCGAGGGACAGAGTTCCCGAATTCTTACGAGGTTATGGCGTAGGCTAGGTATTCCAATAAGAACCTTCACCCAACCAATTCATGGATTCTTTTGTTGAAAATCCGTCATGTACAATTCACGAACCAAGTGTAGGATTTACTTCCACGTGTCCATCGGTTGTGATCCCGGGATAAGTCAAGAGGCGCCTTTCGCATTTCGGGAATAGGACACCGGGAGTTCGAAATGCACGAAAGCTAAATCCTTCGACACCCCGAAACCTGAAATCCTAGTCAAACCAAGACTTATCCGGGATTTCACCTATCGGGACTTTGCGTATCGGGATTTTGCGATGTACAATGACAAGAGGTCTTGTAACTGAGTTTCTCGAGAGTTGAAGCTCCAAAGCTTATGTATATACGCTACACTCGTTTTGGGGTTTCGCAAGTCGGGATTTTTCCATGTGCGATGACAAGAAGTTTCGCATCTGAGTTTCCCGGGAGCCAAAACTCTAAGACGTCGATATATGTGTGTGTGTGTGTGTGTATATATATATACACACAACGCAAAGTCCTTTTCAGGGTTTCATACTTTGGGATTTCACGACTAGCGGTTCCAAGAGAACTTACCCTTAAGTATCCTGGGTGCCAAAACACCGAAACATCAAGACTCTAATCCCCACTGGACCATTTCGGGGTTTTTCTAATCGCAATTTTGGGACTGGCGAGTACAAGGGAACTTACCCTTAGGTTTCCCAGGTACCGAAACGCCGAAACATCACAACTCATCCATGCTAGTTCATTTCGGGGTTTCGCTAATGGGGATTTCAGGACTGGCGAGTACAAGGGAACTTACCCTTAGGTGTCCCAGGTACCAAAACGCCGAAACATCACAACTCATCCATGCTAGTTCATTTTGGGGTTTCGCTAATCTGGATTTTGGGACTGGCGAGTACAAGGGAACTTACCCTAAGGTGTCCTGGGTACCGAAACACCGAAACATCACAACCCATCCATGCTAGCTCATTTCGGGGTTTCGCTAATCAGGATTTTGGGACTGGCAAGTACAAGGGGACTTGCCTTTAGGTGTCCCGGATGCCGAAACACCGAAACATCAGATTCTAATCACGCTATACTCATTTCAGGGTTTCGCAAGTCGGGATTTCGCATCTGGCGAATACAAGAAAACTGACCCTTGGGTTTCCCGGTTGCCGAAATACCGAGCTCTAAGAGACCCACTCTCTCTTTTGCAACATTTTCAAACTTATTTCTTAAAGTCCTTCATCAGGTTCCTGGGTAGATTTTCACCAGGTTTTATGACTAGACTGAGAGGTCTTCTTAAATCCCTAAGTTGTTAACATCTGTGATAGATAATAAGAAAATTCAGGATTTTACCAAGGCGGTAGTCCTTTCAGGGAACTTACCCCGACTCTAGAATGTAAGGGAACGATCCCGAAAGGGTGTCCCTATGGGGAATCTATCCAGTGCAGCATGAGAGGTAAAT